>CAUYTI010122771.1:0-11725 GCA_963575145.1 Galago senegalensis | reverse complement strand
TATTTCCCACAGGCGCCCGCCACAATGCCCGGCTATTTTTTGGTTGCAGCCGTCATTGTTGTTTGTCAGGTCTGGGCTGGGAATTCGAACCCGCCACCTTAAGTGTACGTGGCTGGCGCCTTAGCTGGTTGAGCTATAGGCGCTGAGCCCTCTTTTTTTTTTTTTTTTTTAAGAGTTTTGTAGCCCTCAGTAGAGTACCACAGCTCACAGCAATCTCCAACTCCTGGGCTTAGGCGATTTTCTTGCCTCAGCCTCCCAAGTAGCTGAGATTACAGGTGCCCACCACAACGCCTGGCTGTTTTTTTGTTGTAGTTTGGCTGGGGGTGGGTTTGAACCCACCACCCTCAGTATATGGGGCCAGTGCCCTACTCACTGAGTTGGAGGCACCGCCCTCTCTTATTTATTTATTTATGTATGTATTTTTTTGAGACAGAGCCTCAAGCTGTCCCCCTGGGTAGAGTGCTGTGGCATCACAGCTCACAGCAACCTCCAACTCCTGGGCTCAAGCAAGTCTCCTGCCTTAGCCTCCCAAGTAGCTGGGACCCCGGGCGCCCGCCACAACGCCCGGCTATTTTTTTGGTTGCAGCCATCATTGTTGTTTGGTGGGCCCGGGCTGGATTTGAACCCCCCACCTTAGGTGTATGTGGCTGGCGCCTTAGCCACTTGAACCAAAGGCACCATTTATTTATTTTTTTTAAAGCCTCTTTATCACCCTTGGTACAGTTCTGTGGCATCCATCATAACTCACAGCAACCTCAAACTCTTGGGCTCAAGCAAGCCTCTTGCCTTAGTTTTTCTTTTTTGGGGGTGGTGGTGGAGACAGAGTATCCCTTTCTCACCCTCTGTAGAGTGCTGGGACATTATAGGTCCCAGGAACCTCAAACTCCTGGGCTCAAGTGATTCTCTTGCCTTAGCCTCCTGACTAGCTGGGACTATAGGTGCACGGCACAGCACCCAGCTATTTTTAGAGACGAGGTCTTGCTCTGGCTCAGATTGGTCTCAAATGTGTAAGCTCAGACAGTTTACTTACCTCGGCCTCCCAAGTGCTGGGAATACAGGCATGAGCCACCACGCCTGGCCTTTGCCTTAGTTTTTCTTTTTTAGTAGAGCCAAGGTCTCACTTTTGCTCAAGCTGGTCTCGAATTTGTGAGATCAAGCAATCCATCTGCCTTGGCCTCCCAGAGTGCTATAGTGCTAGGATTACGGGCATGAGCCATTACACCCAGCCATGCTTTCTCCTTAACAAAGATCTTGGTGATTTTTTTTTTTTAAAGACTCTCTTTATCGCCCTTGGTAGAGTGCCATGGCGTCACAGCTCATAGCAACCTCCAGAATCTCCTTGGCTTAGGAGATTCTCTTGCCTCAGGCTCCCATGTAGTTGGGAACACAGTCATCAGCCACAATGCTCAGCTAGTTTTTTTTTTTTTTTTTTTGAGACAGAGCCTCAAGCTGTCCCCCTGGGTAGAGTCCCGTGGCATTACAGCTCACAGCAACCTCCAACTCCTGGGCTCAAGCGAGTCTCTTGCCTCTGCCTCCCAAGTAGCTGGGACCGCAGGTGCCCGCCACAACTCCCAGCCATTTTTTGGTTGCAGCCATCGTTGTTGTTTGGCGGGTCCAGGCTGGGGATTCGAACCCGCCACCTTAAGTGTACGTGGCTGGCGCCTTAGCCGGTTGAGCTATAGGCGCCGAGCCAGTTTTTTTTTATAGTTTGGCCAGGGATGGGTTTGAACCTGCCACCCTCCATATATGGGGCTGGCCCCCTAACCACTGAGCCACAGGCACTGCCCAGATCTTGGTGATTTTTTTGAAGGAGACAGTTTCACTCTGTCACCCAGGTTAGAGTACCATGGCCTTAGCCTAACTTATAGCAACCTCAAACTCCTGAGCTCAAGCAGTCTTCTTGCCTCTGCTTCCCTAGTAGTTGGACTTCTGGCCTGTGCCATGGTGTGTGGCTAATCACACCTGTAATCCTAGCCCTCTGGGAGGCAGAGGCAGGGGAATCTCTCTCTCACTTATTTTTTTTTTTTTGAGAGACAGAGTCTCACTTTGTCACCCTTGATAGAGTGCTGTGACGGCACAGCTCACAGCAACCTCCAGCTCTTGGGTTTAGGTGATTCTCTCATCTCAACTTCCTGAGTAGCTGTGACTCTAGGCACCTACCACAACGCCCGGCTATTTTCTTGTTGCAGTTTGGCTGGGGCCAGGTTCGAACCTACTACCCTCAGTATATGGGGCTGGCACTCTACTCACTGAGCCATAGGTGCCGCCCCAGGAGGATCTCTTGAGCTCAAAAGTTTGAGGCCAGCCTGAGCTAGTGTTAGACCCTCATCTCTACTAAAAGTAGAAAAAATAAGCTCAGCATTGTGGTGGGAGTCTGAGGTAGGATTGCTTGAACCCCTTCTCCCCAATACTTGGCAGTCACTAATTATGTTGTCTCTGGAATTACCTATTCTAGATTTTTCTCTTTTTGTTTTTTTGAGTCTCTATTATTGAGGCTAGAGCACTGTGGCATTGTCATAGCTCCTAGCAACTTGAAACTCCTGGGTTCTAGCAGTCCTGCCTCAGCCTCCTAAGTAGCTGGGACTATAGGCATCCACCACAAGGCCCAGGTAAATGTTTCTATTTTTCGTACAAACGCAGTCTTGCTGTTAGGCTGGTCTTGAATTCCTTAGCTCAGGTGATCCTTCTGCTTTGGTCTCTCAGAGTTCTAGGATTACAGGTGTGAGCCACCAAGCCTGGCCAGAAAAAAAAAAATTTTTTTTTTTTTTTTTTTTTTTGAGACAGAGTCTTACTCTGTCACCCTGACTCACAGCCACCTCAAACTCTTAGGCCCCAGTGATTCTCCTGCCTCAGGCTTCTGAGTAGCCAGGACTATAGGCACCTGCCACAACACCTGGCTAATTTTTTTTTTTTTTTCTTTGAGACAGAGTTTCACTTATACTTTTGGGCTCAAGTGATTCTCTTGCCTCAGCCTCCCAAGAGGCTGGAACTACAGGAACTGCCACAATTCCTGGCTGTTTTTTAGAGACAGGGTCTTACTCTTGCTCTTGCTCAGGTTGGTCTCAAACTTGTGAGCTCCAGCATTTCACTTGCCTCAGTCTCCCAAGTACTGGGATTGTAGGCATAAGCCACCACACCCGGATTGGCTGGTTTTTCTATTCTTTTTTTTTTTTTCTTTTGTGGAGACAGAGTTTTACTTTATTGCCCTTGGTAGAGTGCCATGGCGTCACATAGCTCACAGCAACCTCCCAACTCCTGGGCTTAGGCGATTCTCTTGCCTCAGCCTCCCAGTAGCTGGGACTACAGGCATCCACCACAACGCTTGGCTATTTTTTTGTTGGAGTTTGGCCGGGGCTGGGTTTGAACCAACCACCCTCAGTATATGGGGCTGGTGCCGTACCCACTGACCCACAGGCACTTCCCAGTTTTTCTTTTACTTTTTCTTTTCTTTTTTTTTTTTTTTGAGACAGAGCCTCAAGCTGTCCCCCTGGGTAGAGTGCCATGGCATCACGACTCACAGCAACCTCCAACTCCTGGGCTCAAGAGAGTGTCCTGCCTCAGGCTCCCAAGTAGCTGGGACCACAGGCGCCCGCCACAACCCCCAGCTATTTTTTTTTTTTTATTTGGTTGCAGCCGTCATTGTTGTTTTGGTGGGCCTAGGCTGGATTGGAACCTGCCACCTTAGGTGTATGTGGCTGGTGCCTTAGCCACTTGAGCCACAGGCGCCGAGCCAGTTTTTCTGTTCTTAATAGAGACAAGGTCTGGCTCTTTCAGGCTGGTCTGAAACTCTTGAGCTCAACCAATACACCTGCCTCAGCCTCCTAGAGTGCTAGGATTACAGGTGTGAGCCATTGTGCCTGGCCCAGAAGTTATTTTTTTTAATGTTAGTTGTGGAAGAATAGCATCTGGGGCCTGCTTGAGAATATAGATTCTTATCTGCATGTTTTCATTACCAAAGTACCCTATCAGGCCATTAAGCAGCTCATTGGGAACTACCTCTGTAAGTCAGCCTGGTAGACAGGACCTGTCTTGGGGGCAATGTAAGTGGGGCATCAGGCTGTAGAAAGTGCAATCCTGGGTGGTGCCTGTGGCTCAGTGCGTAGGGCTTTGGCCCCATTTACCAAGGGTGGTGGGTTCAAACCTGGCCCCAGCAAAACTGCAACAAAAAAATAGATGAGCATTGTGGCCCCTGTAGTCCCAGCTACTTGGGCGGCTGAGGCAAAAGGATTGCCTGAGCCCAGGAGTTGGAGGTTTCTGTGAGCTGTATGATGCTATGGCACTCTACTGAGGGTGATAAAGTGAGACTCTGTCTCTACAAAAAAAAAAGAAAGAAAGTGTAATCCTGATTATCTGTGCATTCGTTTCTTGGATAGTCAGGCGTTGTGGTGGGTGCCTATAGTCCCAGCTACTTGGGAGGCTGAGGCAAGAGACTTGCTTAAGCTCAAGAGTTGGAGGTTGCAGTTAGCTGAGATGCCGTGGCCCTCTACTGAGGGCAACGTAGTAATAGACTCTGTCTCAAAAAAAAAAAAAAAAAGATTAACCGTGGAATCTTTACATTTTGAGGTGGGTGATTTGGCACTCTTTTTTTTTTGAGACAGAGCCTCAAACTATCTATCACCCTGGGTAGAGTGCCATGGCATCACAGCTCATAGCAACCTCCAACTCCTGGGCTCAAGCGAGTCTCCTGCCTCTACCTCCCAAGTAGCTGGGATAACAGGTGCCCACCACAACGCCCGGCTATTTTTTGGTTGCAGCTGTCATTGTTGTTTGGCAGGCCTGGGCTGGATTTGAACCCACCAGCTCAGGTGTATGTGGCTGGCACCTTAGCCGCTTGAGCCACAGGTGCTGAGCCAGATTTGCATTCTTATTTAGGAAACTTGAAAGTATGCTACCTCAGGGGGTGTTCTTTTGATCCCTCTCTCCAAGGAACTTAAGTTTGATGTGATTTTTACTTGGCAGAAAATTGGAGGTTTTCTTTATTCTCCGTGTCTTTCCTCCTTATGCTTTAGGTCTTCTGCTCTTGATCTCCAGTTGGCCTTTAATGTTATAGAAAGGAGAGCCCTTAGACTGACATGAGCCCTTGGCAACTGCTTCATCAAGATGGCTAAATGATAACAGTAGTAGTTGAGCACTTGAAATCTAAAATGATCCAAAATCTGAAATCTGAGCACTGACATGTCCAAA
Organism: Galago senegalensis; assembly: GCA_963575145.1. NCBI lineage: Eukaryota > Metazoa > Chordata > Mammalia > Primates > Galagidae > Galago > Galago senegalensis. Next base: position 6,541 of record CAUYTI010122771.1, on the reverse strand, counting down.
GGAAATGTTCACTGGATCATTTCAGATTTCAAATTTCAAATTTTCAGATTTGAGGTATGTTCTGAACGAGTAAATATAATGCACATACAGAGTGGCCAGAAAGTTCATGTATAGGGTGGCACCTGTGGCTCAGTGGGTAGGGCGCCAGCCCCATATACCAAGAGTGACGGGTTTGAACCTGGCCCTGCCCAGCTAAAATGGCAGTGGCAACTACAACAAAAATAGGTGGGCGCAGTGGCAGACGCCTGTAGTCTGGGCAACTCAGGAGCCTGAGGCAAGAGAATTACCCTAGCCCAAGAGCTGGAGGTTGCTATGAGCTGTGATGTCGTAGCACTCTACCCAGGGTGACAAAGTGAGACTCTGTCTCAAAAAAACAAAAGAGGCTCGGGGACTGAGGCTCAAGTGGCTAAGGCGCCAGCCACATACACCTAAGGTAGTAGGTTCGAATCTAGCCCGGGCTGCCAAAACAACAATGACAGCTGCAACCAAAAAATAGCCAGGTGTTGTGGCGAGCGCCTGTGGTCCCAGCTACTTGGGAGGCTGAGATAGGAGACTCACTTGAGCCCAGGAGTTGGAGGTTGCTGTGAGCTGTGATGCTATAGCACTCTACCCAGGGAGATAGCTTGAGGCTCTGTCTCAAAAAACAAACAAACAAAAAGTTTATGTATATATAAATTATAAATTGTGCACGATTTTAAATTGCAGGTGAACTTTATGGCTACCTTGTATTCCAAAACCCCAAAATAATTCAAAATCTGAAACACTTCTGGGCCCAATCATTTTTGATAAGGGATACTCAACCTATACCAGGCCCAAGCTCATTTTGGACTGATGGGCAGATGCTAAGGTGGACCCTTTTGCCAGGGCTTTTCCCCCTGTAGTCTCTTAAATCACTTAACGATAACCCACAACCTTTGGACCAACTACCATTGTAATCTATAAACTAAATAAACAGCTCTGTTTTCAACTTTAGTTCATATATATATATATATATATGTGTGTGTGTATTTTTTTTTTTTTTTCCCACAGAGACAGAGTCTCATTTTGTCGCCCTCGGTAGAGGTGCCGTAGCGTCACAGCTCACAGCAACCTCCAGCTCTTGGGCTTAGGTGATTCTCTTGCCTCAGCCTCCCGAGTAGCTGGGACTAGAGCCCGCCACAACACCCAGTTATTTTTTGTTGCAGTTTGGTGGGTTCCCGTATATTTAATGGGCTTTTACTGTGTGCAGGCACAGTTCCAGGTGTGGATAAACGTGTAATATATAGGACCTGTTTCTACCAATTACATTGAAACATTTTCAATATAGAGATTTTCTTCCTTTGATTTAGTGAAACAGTGTATATTATGTTGATTTTGGATGTTTACTGATGTTTCTATAAACAAAGGAGGAATACAGTGGAATGGAGGGTATTGTAGAATGGGGGAAGCTTATGAAAAGTTTATACTTCCTTTCAGCTAGGTTTATTGTTTCAACAAAATTGTGTTCCAGGCTCAGCGCCTGTCGCTCAAGTAGCTAAAATGCCAGCCACATACACCCAAGGTGACGGGTTCGAATCCAGCCCGGGCCCGCCAAACAACAATGACGGCTGCAACCAAAAAATAGCCAGGTGTTGTGGCAGGCGCCTATGGTCCCAGCTACTTGGGAGGCGGAGGCAGGAGACTCGCTTGAGCCCAGGAGTTAGAGGTTGCTGTGAGCTGTGATGCCACAGCATTCTACCCAGGGCGACAGCTTGAGGCTCTGTCTCAAAAAAACAAACAAACAAAAATTGTGTTCCAGTGTTGTTCTTTTTAGACTGTCTAAAGGCTTTATTTTTGAGCTTTGTTTTCAGTTTTATAGATCTTAGCTGTTTTACCTCAAAGATGGATTGCAGTGCATTCTTTGAGCTTTTATGAGAATTATGAATATTTAGGTAGGGACAGGGAGGGATAGCTGCTGTAGAAAAGAAATTTTTTTTTTTGTCAGTCTGACCGAGTCACCTTGAGTGCTATGGCATCACAGCTCACAGCAATCTCAAACTCCTGGGTTTAAGTGATTCTCTTGCCTCAGCCTCCCAAGTAGCTAGGACTACAGGCGCCCGCCACAACGCCTGGCCATTTTCTGATTGCAATTGTCATTGTTCCTTGGCAGGCCCAGGCTGAGTTTGAACCCCCCAGCTCTGGTGTATGTGGCTGGTGCCCCAGTTACTGAGCTATAGGCACCAAATCTTTTTTTTTCTTTTCTTTTTTTTTTTTTTTTTTGAGATAGCGTCTCACTCTCTTCCTTAGTAGAGTGCTATAGTGTCATAGCTCACAGCAACCTGAAAGTCTTAAGCTCAAGCAAACCTCTTGCCTCAGCCTCCCAAGTAGCTGGGACCACAGGTGCTGCCAGAATGCCTGGCTAGTTTTAGAGTTGGGATTTCTTGATCACTTCTGAGCTCAAGTGATCCACCCTCCATGCCTCCCAGAGTGCTAGTATTACAGGTATGAACCGCCTTGACTGGCCACTGGTTTTGTTTTATTTTATTTTTTTGAGACAGAGCCTCAAGCTGTCCCCCCCTGAGTAGAATGCCGTGACATTACAGCTCACAGCAACCTCCAACTCCTGGGCTCAAGCGAGTCTCTTGCCTCCGCCTCCCAAGTAGCTGGGACCACAGGCGCCCGCCACAATGCCCGGCTATTTTTTAGTTGCAGCCGTTGTTGTTTAGAGGGTCCCGGCTGGAGATTCGAACCCGCCACCTTGGGTGTACGTGGCTGGCGCCTTAGCCGGTTGAGCTATAGGCGCCGAGCCTGGTTTTATTTTTTTAGTGAATGTTTTCTGTCATTATAGTGTCTAGGCCAGGCGTCCTCAAACTATGGCCTGCAGGCCACATGCAGCACACCTAGGACATTTATCCCGCCTACCCGGTATTTTTGCCGCCTCTGCCTGTCCTGCTTAGCAGCCAACTTGTCCCCAGGCCCGCAGTCTGGTCCTCCAACAGTATGAGGGACAGTGAACTGGCCCCCTGTTTAAAAAGTTTGCAGACCCCCTGGTCTAGGCCCTGAGCTTCCCTGTGTAATAATGTTCTGTTTTCCTTCTAAGGGATTTTTGAGTTTTACCCTTGGGGTCTTGTTCTACTGCTTTGTAATTCTGTCCTTCCCTGAATTGTACCCTCTTGCCCCACCCCTTTTACATTTCTGAGCCTGACTTTTTTTTTTTTTTTTTTGAGACAAGATCTTGCTCTGTCACTTGGGTTAGAGTGCCCCTGCAAACTCAAATTCCTGGGCTCAAATGATACTCCTTCCTCAGCCTTCCTAGCAGCGGAGACTATAGTCATGTTCTACTATACTGGGCTCTGTAATCATAGCACTTTGGAAGGCAGAGGCAGCTTAAGGCTAGGAGTTCAAGCCCAGCCTGAGCAATATAGGGAGACCCAGTCTCTTCAAAAAGTAAAAAAAAGTGGCACTTATGGCTCAGTGTGTAGGGTGCCAGTCCTATATACCAAGGGTGGCGGATTTGAAACCCAGCTCCAGCCAAACTGCAAAAAAAGGAGCCAGGCACTCTGGCGGGCTCCTGTAGTCCCAGGTACTTGGGAGACTGAGGCAAGAAAATTGCCTAAGCCCAAGAACTGGAGGTTGCTGTGAGCTGTGACGGCATAGCACTCTACCAAGGGCAACAAAGTGAGACTCACTCTCTCTAAAAAAAAGGAAAAACTTAGCCAGGCTGAGGCAGGACGATTGCTTGAGCTGGGAGGATTGATTGAGCCCAGGAATTTCCCAACTGAATTTGAGGTTGCAGTGAGCTATGATATGATGCCACTGCACTCTACCTTGGGCAGTAGAGCAAGACCCTTCCTCGAAAAAAGGAATAAATTATAGGCCAGGTGTGGTGGCTCACGCTTGTAATCCTAGCACTCTCGGAGGCTGAGGTGGGTGGATTGCTGGAGCTCACAGGTTCAAGACCAGCCTGAGCTAGTAAAAATAGAAAAACTGAGGCAAGAGAATCACCTAAGCCCAAGATGGAGGTTGCTGTAAGCTGTGACACCACAGCATTCTATCCAAGGCAATTGCTTGAGACTCTATCTTGAAAAACATAAATGTAAATAAATAAAGAAATAAGGGGTGGTGCCATATACCAAGGATGGTGGGTGCAAACCCGGCCCCAGCCAAACTGCAACAAAAATGGCCGGGCTTTGTGGCAGGCGCCTGTAGTCCCAGCTACTCGAGAGGCTGAGGCAAGAGAGTTGCCTAAGCCTGGGAAGTTGCTGTGAGATGTGACATCATAGCACTCTCCCAAGGCCGATAAAGTGAGACTCTGTCTCTAAAAAAAGCAAGAGAAAGAAATAGGAAATTCAGGGAAGACCTTGAGAGGAGATGACTTAGTCTTAAGTATGAGGTTATCTGAGTGGAGGAAGAAGGGTGGGCACATTCAGGACAGAGGAAAGTAGGGGCTCAGCGCCTATAGCTCAACCGGCTAAGGCGCCTGCCACGTACACCTAAGGTGGCGGGTTGAAATCCCCAGCCCGGACCCGCCAAACAACAATGACGGCTGCCACCAAAAAATAGCCGGGCGTTGTGGCAGGCGCCTGTGGTCCCAGCTACTTGGGAGGCGGGGGCAGGAGACTCGCTTGAGCCCAGGAGTTGGAGGTTGCTGTGAGCTGTAATGCCACGGCACTCTACCCAGGGGGACAGCTTGAGGCTCTGTTTCAAAAAAAAAAAAAAAAGAAAGAAAGAAAGTAGGAAGAAATCCTGGTTTACTACCCTGAGTTTGAAGATATTTTATTGCTTTGTCTGAGGGTGATTACATGCTTTGAGTTTTATAATTTTTTTTTTTTTGCAGTTTTTGACTGGGGCTGGGTTTGAACCTGCCACCTCTGGCATATGGGGCTGGCGCCCTACTCCTTTGAGCCACAGGCGCCGCCCTGAGTTTTATAATTTTATATGTTAGTGTCTTGAGACATACAGTTATTTCCTCATCTGTCCTGTGATACTTTGTGCCCAAATTTCAACCAAAAATTTATTTATTTATTTATTTTTTTGAGACAGTGTCCTCAAGCCTCACAGGAATCTCAAACTCTTGGGCTTAAGTGATCCTCTTGGCTCAGCCTCCCAAGTAGCTGGGACTAGAGGCTCCTGCCACAGCACCCAGCTATTTTTAGAGATGGGAATCTGGCTCTAACTTAGGAGGCTTGTCTGGAACTCCTGAGCTCAGAGAATCCACCTGCCTTGGCCTCCCAAGTGCTGGGATTACAAGTGTGAGCCACTGCACCAGGTCTCCAAAAATTATTTTTTTTGAGACAGAGCCTTAAGCTGTCGCCCTGGGCAGAGTTCCGTGGCATCACAGCTCACTGTAACCTCCAACTCCTGAGCTCAAGTGATTCTCCTGCCTCTGCCTCCCAAGTATCTAGGACTACAGGTGCCCACCACAACACCTGGCTATTTTTTGGTTGCAGCCGTCATTATTGTTGGACGTGGGCTGGATTCAAACCCTCCAGCTCAGGTGTATGTGGCTGGCCCCTTAGCTGCTTGAGCCACAGGTGCTGAGCCCCAGAATACTTTTTGTACTGCTTGCATGGACACTACTCCCTGACATAGAAGCTAAGATCAACAAAACCCACAGTTGAGAGGAAGGTTTTATTGTCACCAAGCTCATTCCTTTTTTTTTTTTTTTTTTTTAAATAGAGACAGAGTCTTACTTTATCACCCTCGGTAGAGTGCTGTGGCATCTATAGCTCATAGCAACCTCCCAACTCCTGGGCCTACGTGATTCTCTTGCCTCAACCTCCTGAGTAGCTGGGACGACAGGCCCACAGTGCCTAGTAATTTTTTTTGCTGTTTGGCGGGGGCTGGGTTTGAACGCACCACCCTTGGTACATAGGGCTGGTGCCCTACCCACTGAGCTACAGGTGCCACTCTCATTCCTTTTAAAAGATGAAATTGACAGGAGTTTTATGTGTCTTAAGATTTTTTTTTTTTATTTAAAAATTTTTTTAATTTTTTTTAATTTTGAGATTATCACAGGGGTACAAACATTTTGTTACTGTTTTATTTTTTGGCCGGGGCTGGGTTTGAACCCACCACCCCTGGCATAATGGGGCTGGCGCCCTACCTTTTGAGCCACAGGCACCACCCCCTTTTTCTTTTTTTTTTTTTTTTTGAGACAGAGCCTCAAGCTATCGCCCTGGTTAGAGTGCCGTAGCATCACAGCTCACAGCAACCTTCAACTCCTGGGCTCAAGCAAGTCTCCTGCCTCTGCCTCCCAAGCAGCTGGGACTACAGGCACCCTCCACAATGCCCAGCTATTTTTTGGTTGCAGCTGTCATTGTTGTTTGGCGGGCCCTGGCTGGATTTGAACCTGCCACCTTAGGTGTGTGTGGCTGGCACCTTAGCTGCTTGAGCCACAGGCGCTGAGCCATGTGTCTTAAAATTATCTTTAAAAAGTTCCGGCTCAGCGCCTATAGCTCAACCGGCTAAGGCGCCAGCCACGTACACCTAAGGTGGCGGGTTCGAATCCCCAGCCTGGACCCGCCAAACAACAATGACGGCTGCAACCAAAAAATAGCCGGGCATTGTGGCGGGCGCCTGT
>CAUYTI010122768.1:0-19084 GCA_963575145.1 Galago senegalensis | reverse complement strand
CACAGGCGTCCGCCACAACGCCCGGCTATTTTTTGGTTGCAGCCGTCATTGTTGATTGGCGGTCCGGGCTGGGGATTCGAACCCGCCACCTTAGGTGTACGTGGCTGGCGCCTTAGCCTGTTGAGCTATAGGCGCCGAGCCACAAAATATGTCTTAACAGACTTTGTTATTGGCAGGGCTTCCAATCAATAGAAGGAAATTAGGAGTTAAGTTTTGGAGAAGTCAAAGGTTACCACATGCCCTCAATACTGAATTAAAAGTAGTTGATCAACATTTATGTGCCTATATAGAAGTAAAACTTAATAGGACTCATGTAGGTGGCAGCCAAGAGGAGGTGTTGGCTGGTTAATTCACACCTAACTGGTACAATGCACAAATTCTGGGTGAAGTACACGCTTATAAGTTTGACTTAAAATGCACTAAAGCAAATTATGTAACCAAAATGTGTGTACCTCAGTAATATTCTGAATTTTTTAAAAAGAGAAGTTATACATGAGTTTTCAACAGTGTGGGAATTGGGATCCCTAACCCCTGTGTTTTTTAGGTGTCAAAGTTTCATTTCCATAAATATAGTACTAAGAGGAAATGTCAGGAGTGATCTTATAGAAACTTACCTTTAAGTAATTCATAAATATTTATCTTACAACTATTTTACCTTTATTAAAATGAAGCTATAAAGGCGGCACACTTTATAGAGACCATCCTGCCATTTTATGTGTATTAGATGAACCATTATAGACATTCTGCTTTTAGTTTATATCTACAATTACTTCTTCACTAAATACTTTTCAGTGTAATAATGGCTAAAATCTATTAAGCTCTTACCATGTTCAGGACAACACATTGAGTGTCTATACACATTACGGCAATTAATTCTCCCATCAACCCTATGGATAGAAGCTATTATGATCTTCATTTTACCCAAGGAATTCAGACAGATTAAATAACTTGCTAAGTAAATGGCAAAGTCTTATCTCAAACTCCAAAGCTCTTATCCCCTCCCTGAGTTTTAGAAAATGTTTGTAAGTGTGTTTGGTCTGGTTGCAGATGGCATACCTAATAAAGAGCCTTTTGTCTCTTTTCAATGAGTGCTCATTTGGGGGTTTTATAACTTCTAAAGTGGTTCTCACTAGACCTTGAGTCCTGCTTCTGTGATTTTACCCCATTTTCCTGGGTCACAATTCTAAAAGTCAATTGTACCTACTTATAACTTACTGGTGAAAAAGAGTTCAGTTGCTGCTCTATCATCCATGTTGCCTCCTTTCCAATCTCTATTAGAAAAAATATCCCTAAAGGAAAGATTTGTAATGTCTGTACAGAAGGACAGTTGTCCCTGAGAAAATCTGCGATCAGAACAGATAAAGGTTAGGGATTTGAGTTAGACACTGCATGGCTGCCTATGTCCTTCACACAAGGAAGCTTGCATTTGAACTGATGCTAGCTCCTATTTTGAATGAAGTAGCATTTTGAAAAATTATACAAAATTGTTTTATATTGGCAGCTAAATGGAAGAAGAGTGGTATATAGATGTAGATTGTCACCTTATTTTGTTGAGGCATTAAGTCTGCACACTGTTCCTTAATCCCTAGCTGATGACTTTTCAATTCAGTTTAAGTATAGACTATGGAGGGGGGGAAGCCATGAGCAATGAGAAAATTGTTATTATAAGATACCCCCACCCCAAAAAATGTACTCTGAGTAGTGTCCAGAAAGGCAATCATGTCTCAATGTTTTTTTTGAATGTGAAAGAATTCAAGGGATTTGTAAGATATAGATAGGACAGTCAACTTTTGCTCTGACCACAGAAGACATAAAAATTAGGAAGAATTCTTTTCCAATTAATTCTCCCCTAAGCTAAAAACTCAATGTCTAGAGAAAGTAACACACTTCTAGCAAACTGAGCTAGAAGAGTTTGAAGAGGGGAGGAATGGATTTGAGGAGACTTCTCACCTGAGCAACTCATGCCTACTTGAGAAAAGAATCTGTCATAGTTTAAAGACCTCACAAAAGCATTCCAAATTCCTGTAGACTCTCTAACCCATGCTAAAAACTCTCATGAACAAGCACTCTGGGAGGCTGTAGGAGGTAGATTGCCTGAGCTCACAGGTTCAAGACCAGTCTGAGCCAGAGTGAGATCCCTGTTTCTAAAAATAGCCAGGCATTGTAGTGGATGCCTGTAGTCCCAGCTACTTGGAAGGCTAAGGGAAGAGAATCACTTAAGCCCAAGAGTTTGAAGTTGCTGTGAGTTGTGACGCCATGACATTCTACCAAGGCCAACAAAGTGAAACTCTGTTTCAAATAAATAAATAAATAAATACATAATGGTGCCTTCTATCCAACTGAAGGCCTGACTATGGTAATTTTTATGGACACTTCTTTTTTTTTTTTTTGCCAGTTTTTGGCCAGGGTTGGGTTTGAACCTGTCACCTCCAGGATATGAGGCTAGCACCCTACTCCTTTGAGACACAGGCGCCCCCCCCGACACTTCCTATTCTTAAATTTCTAAATAATTTTTGAAGTAAATGAAGAGAACAAATTTGTCTCCATTCTCTTAGTCAAAACTATTTCTAAAACTTTCTAAAATTAAAGAATAGTAACGAAATTTTTCCTTCATTTTTCCCTCCTTCAAGCTGAAAACTTTTCGCTTGTTGAGTGTTTTAGGTCTTAGATCTTTTGCTTTCTGTGTTAGAACAAACAGATCTGGAAGCAAAATTTAGATTTTAATGCCTTAGGTTGAAGTTGTTTTACTAAAATGTTCTCTACTTCAAAAGAAAAAAAGCACTTTTGGCTTTTATTCGCATTTAAACACCCTTATAAATTAGGTCTTTTTTTTCTAAAATGGCTTAAAACTTTTACTTCATAAAATGTACATCACTTGATTAGATAATATTCAATCTAATACATTTAAAAAGAGCTTCCAATAAAAGCAGCTTCAAAGCCACTTCCTAGACTATAACTATAAAAAAGTCCATTTGCCTATTTATTCTGCCATTGCTGAATGAGAAAAAGATATAAATGTCATTGAAAGACAGATTATTTATTACATTTTCCCATCTGCTTACTACATTGGTTATTTGAATCTTTTCTAGGTGTAAAATACTTTATATTAATAAATTCAAATGAAGTCTACTGTCTTGTGCAAACACAGATGTCATTTTTGCAGCTAGAACTTGTTTAAGTACACAAAATTTAAAAAAAATTATAAATATGAATTTTAAACAGAGAGAAAAACTGCAGTAAGGATGAAAAGCCCATGTTCCACTTCTATATATTCATCTTTCCCTCAACAATACAATATTTCAATTTATCACTAACTCTACCCATATAAAGCACTGTAATTTTTTTGATGTGTTACCATCAGATGTAATATTATTTCCATTTTCTATAAATCTTTATAATGACATTATAGAGAACTGAATTCATATTCACAGTGAAACTAGTTTTTCTTTTTAATTAATGTTTATAAAAACTGGAATAATCTAGGTCATTGCTACACTGGCCAACTGGCCGTCAATCTATGTATTCTCAGCCCTATATCTTACATGGTTACCATAATGATTGCATCAGAAAATGAAATTGGCTGGACCCATCAACATGGCCTAGAAGTACTTTGAGGACACAGGTCTCAGCTTTTGTTTTCCAAGCAATATAGAGTAATAATGCTTTGATATGACTGTAGGGAAACTTTAATATCACACACTGGCCTGGGTTGGGAATCTAGCCAGAAGCAGTTCTCTGCCTATTTCTGTGAGATTTACAATTACCACATTTCAGCTTATTTTCAAGAGCCACGTCCAGCAGCCAGAAATGAGAGACTTATTATAAGACTACCTCTTTTCTAATAGGCATTTTTGTACACTTCACGACCCCAAAGTTATCACTTCATCCTTCTGGGAGGTAAAGTTGATGATGACAATGGTTGTCATTTATTGAACACTTACCATATGCCAAGCATTGGACTAAGAACTTTTAATTATTTAATCTATATGACAATCCCATAAGATATTATCTCCATTTGACAAATGAGGAAAAACAAAGCTAGAAAGTCACAGCTTTGCCTTAGATCACAGTCTTATTAAATGAGAGAGTGAGGACTCCAATAGACTTGGCTGAGTCCAGACACCACACTCCTAACCACTGTGCCATATTGATTTTGACTGCTAAGGGAATACAAACTTATTGGGTGAAAGGTTCAAGGACAGTTTTGTTTGTTTCATTTGAGACTTCTAGTGACAAAACCCTAGACAAAGTGAAAACTTCTATGGTTGCTGAACTCTGTGTATTTTGAAATTAAAGGAAAGATAAATCCTAGTTGCCTCTTGGGTTTACTACAGAGCTTGATAGAGAGTCATCAACCTTTCTGTCAGGATATTTATCATCTTGGCAACTCCAGAGGAGGAGATGATTTTGCTTTGGACAAATAAAATTTTCCTCAAAGGCATATATTAGGTAAACACCACATGTCCTCAGTATCATTGAGATCTGTTTCAGCCCAGCTGGGCTTATGTAAGGAAGCACGGAAAACTCCAGACTTTATCTTCAACACGGGCTGATGCCCTGAACAAAATGAGAACCCACTCTCACCCCACCTCCTCAGTTTTTAGGCATTCAGAGTCTTCGTTCTGGACTCAGGATATTCACAGCTGTCCTCCACCCCAGCCTCCTAAACACAAAGTGTCTTCTGTTGTGGTCTTAAACACCCTTTTTTGCCTTAGAGATATAAATTTGTATTATAACTTTTTAGAACAATGCTTCATATTAATAGTTATGGAATTCCAAATTTCAGAGCTGTGATTGTCAATATCATCACATCTTCCTGATGCAGACAAGAGAACCAAGGCTTAGACACATACCCAGATCACCTAATTGGTGCATTGCAAGAAAGGAAGATACACACCCTGCCTGCTACAGGGTTTCTCCTCCGGCACCATACTGTCAACCAGTTAATGTAAAAATTTAATCTGTAACATAGATCTTTGAGAACAACATTCTCCTCTTCCAGTTACCTTACGCATTTCAGCAGAGTCTGATGTTAGGACAGGTGTAATGAGGTACCTTTAGTGATTTAAGGAGCTCCAGGCCTAAGCAGTCTACTTAGATCAGTGGTACTCAACCTTCCTAATGCCACGGCCATTTAATACAGTTCCTGTGGGTCATGATCCAAAGGTCAAGAACTGCTGACTTCAATAGAGAACCGCCTGGCAAGCAACATTTGTGTTGACTGTTGAGACACACTCACCACAGCTGTCTTTGGTTAGGTCCAACCAAAACTCTAGATAGGTCTGGGAAAGCCACTGCTAATCATAGGATGAATTGTGAGACAGAAAGCAGGGCTCATGAGAAGAAAGTTTACAGAATTTAGAATCACTGAACCTGCAAAAGGAAAAAAAAAAACAGACAATAAAAGCTACTTTCATAATTGCCTCCTGGTCAAGGGAATTTATAATACAGGAAAAGTTGTTTTCCCCACTAAAGATACACAAAGAAAAATTGGGCTTAAATTGCAGCAAGATATACCCCTTCTATAATGGATGAACTTGACCTGCTCAAAATGTGGAAAGCCTTCTCTGAAGCATTGCACAAGAGGCATATTTCTGTGAGGGTCAAGTCCAGCTCTTTGCTGAAGGCAGAGGCCCGCACAGCAGATGGTTCCTCACAATCACATTACCCTGGAGTTGATTTTATTTGCTTTAAGGCTGCTGAGAAATTTTGAGGAATCACCTACCACACTCAAGTTTCTATTTCCTGGGCAATGAATGCTCTATTGTCATTGACAAAGGGATCAAATTTCATCCTGTCTCAAAAAGAGTGTCCAATTTTGAACCATAATATGGTTAAAATGGCTCTCTGCAAACAGGTTTCCAAGTCAGTTTCTTTACCAGCACAATAAGGTAAGATCTGCAATTCTCCTCTTTGAATTACTCTGACTGCACTCTGAGAAGCACAAAGTCAATCTTCATTGCTACCAAAATCTGAAGGTTAAATTTTCAGGCAAGAAAGGAAGTGGTTTTGAAGCCACGATCAATCAGTTATGTCAACCTGCCAGAAGTAACTCATCATGGTAGAGGCACTGGATGTTTTAGTTGAAGCCTTGTTTTTCTCTCCTCACTCCCGAGAACCTGAGATTCAGTTGCTTTATTTTTTTTTCTTAAATTCAGTGGGGAGAAAGATGCACTGAAAGAAAATTTATAATCTTCAGACAATGAAATGCCTTTTTCATTACCATCATTGATTTCTCATACCCCAGTCCTGCTAACATCTTCTCACGTTGTTTTGAAGACTTACAATTATTCTGAGGCTAATAGTGAGGGTTATTGGAATACTCTAAATTATCAATCACGTTTTGTATTGAGATATAAACTCAATTTTCAAAGTAAGAGGTGATTCTTTCATTATTAATTCCAAAGGTGCAATAACCAAGTTAGATGTAGTTTTAGCCCTGTTTTTACCTTAAAATGAAAAAGATCTTTTCAATACCTATTTCCTTACAGGAAGTTAGCAAAACCTTCTGTGTATGGGGTACAGAAAGCATTAGGTATTTAGACTTAGCAAGTTTCATGTTTAAAAATATTCTTTCTTATTGAAACCCCACATTTAACAATTGAACCATGTAAAAGGACTTGTATTTGCAATATAAAGAGAACAAAGAGGTACTAAACAGTGGCAACAATTCCATGTAAGAGATGATCCTAAGGGCAGGATAAACTCCTATTTTTCAAGTTTTCATATAAGAGATTATCTTCCATTGAATGCCCACCATATTTAGGAATAAACAAGTGGTCCAGCCGATTATATCCTCCAAAATTTATCTGACTTTTGGGGCAGTGTCTTTGTCCTCTCAGTCTGCCATAACAAAATACCAGAGACTGGATGGTTTAAACCACATAAATTTATTTCATGGTTCTAGAGGCTGGAAGTCCACGATCAGGGCATCCACATGGTGGGTTCTGGTGAAGCCTCTTCTCCTGGCTGGTAGACTGCCACATTTTTACTGTATTTTTACATGGCAGAAAGACAGAAAAGAAGAAAGAGAGAAACACAGAGAATGAGAGAAAGAGGGAATCAGAGAGAGAGAGGGAGACAAAGGTGCTATGGTGTCTCTTTTTATAAAGGCACTAATCCCATCTTGAACACCCCATGCTCATGACCTCATCGGATCCTAATTACCTCCCAAAGGCTCTATCTACAAATACAAACATCTGGAGGGTTAAGAATTCAACATACGAATTTTGGAGAGATACAAATTCCAGTTCATAACATACAGTAAAACTCGAGTTTAATTAAACTATGCATCATACTCAATAAAAGCTATGCCTAGGGAAATCTTCCTTTTGTACTTTGAGGAATCCTTCAGAAATCCACCTGCTTTTGTCCTGGGGCTAAACCTCCCCTGGCTCCTCTAAACCTCACTCACATCGGTCTAAGTGGTTCCTATTCTCTGCCCCTCTAATTTCCCCCATCAATCTGCCAGTTCTCACCCAGAAGGTCAGAGAAGGTGTAGTGTGTGGACTCAAAGGAGTGATTCCACCACATTCTGTGTCCTTCCAGGAAATATGCACTTCTCTTTGGTCTCCCTGTATACCTGTCTTACGTGTCTCTCATCTATTCTCCATGGCTCAATAAGAACATGAATCCACACAGTTCCAATGCCTTAGAGAAAAAAGGAAGCGGACCTCACATGAGTGAAGTGCCTTATGACTCAGGATGCTTCCAGATACTCCTCACTGTTATAAGCTGTTATTACCTCCATTTCCCAGATGAGCAAATTAAGAACAAAGGAGCTGAATCCCTTGCTTGAGGCCATGAAACATACAGCACAGATCCAGGACTAACCCTTTGGACAGTAAGTCTGGGCCCTTCAGTGACACTGCAATTGGCCACCACAGAACATCATGTGCTCAGCAAGTTCAGACAATGTGGGCTGAAAATGTGTTCTCCACAATATTTGCAATTAGGATGCAACAAAGTTCCTGTTGTCCCATTATTCTGAAATGGATTTTCAACATAAGAATTAGTAAATTTTAATAATAGAAATTTTATAAAGGAATGCATTCATAGACATACATTGTTTAAAAGGTAAAGAACACAGTATACCCCATTAAGCCTCTGCTATATCCTTCTCTCAGATACCCTTGCTATCCAGTTGCTTAACAGGAGAGGCCATTCAATTTAGAGGGTAATACTAGCTTCCCAGGGTAAAGCTGTATCCCATGCAAGAATCATGGAGCACCCACAAAACATGAGCAAACCTCAATCCTAAACTTGATCATGCCACTTAGTTATGGGGTTGACATTGAACTAGTTAGCTAGTCTTCCTTCCTTTCTTCTTTCCTTCCTTCCTTCCATCCATCCTTTTTTCTTTCCATCCTTTCTTTTTTAGAGACAGGGTCTTACTCTGTTGCCCAGGTTGGAGTCTAATGACATGATCAAAGCTCACTGCAGCCTTGAAATTCTAGGCTTAAATGATCCTCCTGCCTCAGCCTCCTGAGTAGCTGGAACTACAAGTGTGCATCACCATACCCAGTAATTTATTTTTCTGTAGAGTTGGGGTGGGGGGTAAGTTCTTATTATCTTAACCAGGCTGCTCTCACACTCCTGGCCTCAAATGATTCTCCCACCTCAACCTCCCAAAAACCTGAGATTACAACCATGAGCCACTGCACTTGGTTAATTTTCTTTTCTAAGCCTCTGGTTCCCCATTTATTAAACTGGAATAAAAGTAACAACTATTATTACTGCCTGTATTAAATAAGATAACACTGGTTTAAAAACTCAGCATAATATTTGACATGTAGTAAATATTACCTGTTGGCTTTATTATGGTTACCATTTATTGTTCAGAGGCAAATGAGACAGTTTAGACCTCAGAAGACTCACAGCATAATGGAAAAACTGAAACAAGCCTAAATAATGTCACTACAGGCAGGTTCCAGAAAGGGAAAGGAACAAAGAGAGACAAAGATTTTCCTCTTGTGGCTCTCTTCCTCCTAATTCCCAAATATTATAACTCTCTTGCCCTAAGATAGTAAAATCCTCACCACTTGAAACCCCAGTAATTTTTTCCCTGGGAAATAGGAATCTCAATGCATGAAAGTACATCTGCAGAAATGGTAAGCATATGGGGTAAAAACCTAAAGCAAAAAAAAAAAAAAAAAAAAAAATTGTATTTAACAGCTTAGGACTCCAGCTTGATGTAGTGTTGCAATTCACAGCCTTGTCAGTCTGTTTTATAACACCATTGCTCAAATTTGTGACAAAGTCCCAGCCCCAGATCCCAGAATGAAAAAAAAAATTTGGCTTGGGGTAGACTCGTTTACATTTTCTTCTTGTGAACATTTTCAGAAGTTCTTTTAGTTGGTGTTCCTGTTGTAAGCACCCCTGATTATAAGCAGAGAGACAAAAATGTCCAGCCTAACTGGGGCAGAAGTGAAGTTGTGTCCAAAAGGATGCTCTTCCAACCCTTCCCGTGCACTGGCCTTCCTAAGAGATTCACTAGCAAGACCTGCAGCAGGCACCGTGAGCTGACCACACATTGTGATCTTTTATCTTTTTGTTATTGTAGTTGTTACTAACAAATACTTGACATGGGCCAGCACATTCACAACTAGTAATCTGTTAACTCTTATATTACATAATGCTATGAGGTGTGTACTTGGATTATTCTCAATTTATAGATGTGAAAACTGAGACACAAAAAGATTAATTTTCCCAAGGGCATTCAGATGGTAAACATGGGGACTGGCCTGTAAACACAAAGTCTGGAACCCGCATACGCTAACATTTATTTGTGGAGAGTGGGTGATGCTGGTTTTTCACCTTCTGACTGCATGCCATTTATGAAACTGAGGTTGGAGGTACAGACAGGGGCTGTGTATGTGACTTGGACCACTTTAGGACAACTTGGCCTGTGAAATTTAAAAGAGTTAATGTTCCATCTCAAGAATTATGCTTGATGCTTGCACATTGGTTTATAAGGATTAGACCTCCCCTACCTGGATACTGATAGACTTACATACTTTGCCAAAAACATGAATTCTACTGAAAGGAGGTAGTCCTAATTTTTACTAGGTTTGTGATTTATGGTCTTAAATTACACTCTTGAGGATGTAGGAGGGAGCAGTGAGCATCAGATATAGAACATATGGCTTCTTTTTAAAACAATTTAAATTGGACTTTTATGTAATTCTTCACTTCTCAAATCCCTTTCTCACGCTCAAATTGCAGAGCCAAATTCCACTTTAAACAAGATTATAAGTGGACAGATATCCATTTTAGTCTCTCTCTCTCTTTTTTTTAAATATTTGTTAGAAAGGAATCTGGTGTCTTTATTCAATGCCTTCCTTCTTTTTCCCCCATGAAATATCTGAATTTAATCAGCAATTAAGAGGTGTTGAGTCTCTAGTACGTATTTTACAAGGGAAAAATTTGTCCATTGCATGGCCAGTGACTATTACATAATAAATATCCAATAAATGTTGATAAATAAGTGATTCAAGATAGGAAAAGATGAATATAATCTTCCCTTCCCTCTAGTGTTTCAGGGTCTAGTAAGAGTCTATCATGCAAACCAACTAAAATAAAATGTGGTAGAGTTGGGGAACTATGTAGATACATAGTCCTATAAATAACTACTTGGAATAGTTAAAAAGAGATTAAAAGAGAAGTCCTTCAGAAAGAGGCAAATTCAATTGTTACTTTTCTTTTTAAAAGTTTATTAGATTTCTTTAAATTATAAAACATAATGACCTCCCTGTTCTCCTCTACATTGAGGCTCAGCATCCTGAAGCAATAAATATTAACTAAGATTTCATATACTACGTATATAGTTTGTTTTTTCCTGATAATAACAAAGTTATATACTACACACATCACCCTGGAATTCCACAAAATATCATGAGTATATCTACATACCAATAACATGAACATAACAGTTAAGAAAAAACAACATCCTATAGCGTGTATTGAATATACTGTAATGTATTCAATGATCTATTACAGAAGGACATTCAGATGATAGCCTTGCTTTTATTTTTGTTTTCAACTTTAAAATATCTCCAAAGATCTGTAAAATATGATGTTCATATTTCTATGGGGATTGCACTGAATCTGTAAATCACTTTGAGTAGTATGGACACTTTAATGGTATGTTTTTCCATTTGTTTGCATACTGTGCAATTTCTTTTCTTAGTGTTTCATAGTTCTCTTCATAAAGACCTTTCAATTCTTTGATTAAGCATACTCCTAGGTATATTATTTTCTTTGTAACTATTATGAATGGTACTGAGTCTTTGATTGGACTCTCAGCCTGATTATTATTGGTATATAGAAATATATAGAAATATGTAGAACTGATTCAGGTACATTAATTTTATATCAGGAGGCTTTGCTGGATTTGTTTATAGACTCCAGAGGTCTTCAGAATTTTCTAGATATAAAATCATATCATCAGTAAAAAATGATGGTTTTAGCCAGAGTAATTTACAGACGCTGTTCAATCCCCATCAAAATGCCAAAATCATATTTCACACATCTAGAAAGAATAATTCTGTGCTTCATTTGGAGCCAGAAAAGAACCTGAATAGACAAGGAAATCTTAAGAAAAAAGAACAAATCAGGAGGCTTCACATTACCAGACTTCAGATTATACTACAAGGCTATAGTAACCAAAAGAGCATGGTATCAAGCACAAAAATAGAGACAGACCAATGGAACAGAACAGAAAATTCACATATAAAACCATCCTCATACAGCCAACTGATCTTTGGCAAAGCAGACAAAAAATATATACACTAGGGAAAAGAATCTGTATTCAATAAATGGTGTTAGGAAAATTGGATAGCCGAACACAGAAGAATTAAACAAGATCAATGTCTCTCACCAGTCACAAAAATTAATTCAAGATGGATAAATGATGTAGATTTAAGGCATAAAATAATGATAATTTTAGAAGAAAATATTGGAAACTTTCTTCTAGAAATCAGCCTAGTCAAAGAATCTACCAATGGCAATCACACCAACAACAAAAATAAATGAATAGGACTTGATTAAATGAAAAAGCTCTGCACAGCCTAGGAAATAATCAACAGAGAAAATAGACAGCCTACATAATGGAGGAAAATCTTTATAACTATGCATCTGATAAAAGGCTAATAACCAGAATCTACAAAGAACTCAACATTCACTTATTCAACTATATGTATTTGACTATATATTGCATATTTGATTACATTTTATACTGTACATATTTGACTATATATTTGATTACATATTCAAGATCTGCTTACATTAGTAGTAGTGCTCAACCAAAAGTTACATCAGTTCAAATCAAGAGTCAAAACAAACAACTCATAAATATTTCATAACTTTGGTATATCAGGGTCTCACAATTGTGTTTGTGTTGACATATTGTGGCATCTTGCGGAGTGTAGTTTACTATTGTTCTTGTGTGCTTTTTGTGTGCCCTTGTGAGAATGTCAGAGCTTGAATTAGAACAGTGAAAGAACATTAAGTTTCTTGTTAAACTTGGCAACAGTGGAAATAAAATCATGTTATTCCAAGTTTATAGAGAAAACCCCATGAAGAAAATGGCAGTGTATCAATGGATTAAAAGTTTTTCTGAGGGAAGAGATAGCATCACATCCATAGATAAAGAGAGGCCAGGGTGGCCTGTAAGAACAGAACTGATTAAAATATTGCAAAAATTTGTCAAATTATGTGTCAAAATTTTCAGCTAACTGTAAGAAACATACCAGACCAAGTAAACATTGATAGAGAAACAGTGGGAAAAGTCTTAACTGAGAATCTTGACATGAGAAACATGTATGTAAAAATGGTACTGAAGGAGCTCACCAGTGAAAAAAAGCAAAGGAGAGTCAAAGTTTGCCAAGACCTTTTGGAGAAGCAAGATGATGTTTTGGGCTGTGTTATCATGGTGATGAAAAATGGGTACCAATATAACCAATATGGGTACCAATGGGTACAAATGGGTTCCTATATAACCCTGAAATAAAGTATCAAAGTGCACAATACAAGTCAGCCAGGTCTACTCAACCAAAAAGTTACATCAGTTCAAATCAAGAGTCAAAATGAAGTTGATAACCTTTTTTGGTATCATAGGGAAGTTCATTATGAATGTGTACCAACTGGATATTTAAAGAAGTTTACTATTTGGAAGTGCTAAAAAGCTACATGAAGAAGTTAGATGAAAATGATGTGAACTTTTTGCCAACAACTCATGGCTCATGCATCACAACAATGCACCAGCTCACATTACACTGTCTGTGAGAGAGTTTTTAGACAGTAAAGAAATAACTATATCAGAACACCCTCCCTACACAACTAATCTGGCCCCTCAATGACTTTTTTATTTACCTGAAGATAAAAGAAATGTTAAAAGGAAGATATTTTGATGACATTCTGGACATGAAAAGTAATATGACAATAGCTGTGATGGCCATTCCAAATAGAGTTCCAAAATTGCTTTGAAGTTTGGACTAGGCACTAGCATTGGTGCATAGTTTCACAAGGAGAATACTTTGAAGGTGATCATAGTAATATGTTATTCTTGGAAGGGTAAGCTTTGTTCTAAAGTTTATGAAAGTTGCATTTGTGTTGAGGTGACCTTGTCTCCTGGAAATCCCTGGGCCAGGTTTAGAAATCCCTAGGCCAAGTTGTATCACACCACTAACTGATACATAGTATTGGTCTAGAAGACCACTGAGTGGGCCTTATGGCTATCATTGACCCTATAGCCATAATATGTCTCTTATAGTATATTACATATATTTTATACATAAATTTTGAATTTATCTTCTTATAGGAGTCATAAAATTCTATAACCAGGAAAATAGGCCATGGAATCTCAACATTCACAACTGAATTCTATTCTCCAATAAATGGCCAAAGATTGTGCCTCATCTGTACTATCTCTAGTGTACATTTCTGCCCTTTGTGGATTCAAAATCCTACTAACCACCATCCCATGTCCTTTCCCTTTCATGTTAGCATCAGTAGAAAAATTCCTAAGAGTTGACTCTATAAGTTCAATGTCCAAGACCTTGAGCCGATTGGTAAACATTTGATCTTCAGTCTCCACCACAGGCCATGACCTGTCCCCATTTAGGTGAGCTGCAGAAGAAAGAGAGTTGAGGAATCTCATTTGGAATAAGGGCAGAAGCAGCCATTCAAAGCATTTTGCATATAATTACCATTATCTTAGATTCAGAGAATGAGAAACAGAGAATGAGAAAAAGAGATACTTTTACCATTCTTCTTCTTATCTACATGGAACTATATTTTGCTCGATCATCACTTCATATGACTCTGCATGGCAGATGCATCTGGCTATCGCTTCTCCTGTATGCGATGCCAGCTGACCCCTGCTCATACTGACATCCCTTTTCCACATTAAGCTCTATAAATGTGTGCTTGGAAGATATACTTGCAACCTCTCTGGTTGTTTGGATCTGTGTTTATAATTCATCCTAGTTAAGAATTTTACATCTTCCCTGAAATTATCACTACCAGTGGGAGTAGTTGATAATTTTGACTCAAAAACCTGGCAACCATATAATCCTTGCCTCTCCAGAGCAAACCAAAATACTGTGGCTTGGCCCTGTTAAGTCCATTGAGTAACAGAATTCAGACTCTGAAGGCTTCTTAATTGTAAATCCATGTCAGGCATTAGGCTATAAGACACATTAGAGAAGAAAACAGAAAAGAAAAAAAATCTCTACCCTCATGAAACTTATATTCTAGAGGTGAACCAATGTGTCCATTAAAAAAAAAGTCCCCCAGCTCTGTCACTTAGAAATGAGCTGTAAGTGCCTATAAATTACTTAAGCTATAAATTGCATTAACTCTCATTTTCTTCCTCTGGGACATGATCATACCCCGTGATTATAAAGTTAAAAAGAGATAATGTACATAAAACATTTAAGGACATAATATGCCCTTGAAATAAATGGGATTATTATTATCATCATTATCATTATTATGACATCTCTGTTCATGCTTATTTTCAGTGATCTGATACACACTATTTTAAAAAAATATTTCCTATACTCTCAACTAAGCAGTCAGGTGTCCACAATCTGATTCTCTGTTGTAGTTTCCGTATTAGACAAAATTTTAACTATATACTTCCTATATTGTCTATCCTTATTCACATTGTATTTTTTAGATTTGTTTATGTCCCCATTAGCTTAAAATGGATCAGGGATGTCCTTCCAAATCCAATTTGTTCATCCCAGAATTAGCATTCCTCTGTATATAAAGTAGGTTCCAACGGAGAAAGATGTTGGTATGTTGGACGATTCACAGAGATACAGATGGTCAATAGGGTTAGGAAAACTCTTATAGACAGTTGTGCACATTGCAAGACAGGATTTTAAGGAACAAGTTGGCTCAGAAACATTGACTCTCTGTCACTTCTACGGTTTGGGGGAGATACACATAATTGTCCAAAAAGGGACTTTTGAAAAGTGCTTATGTAAACCATTATGCAAATTGAGGGGCAGGGAGTAAATGTAGGGTAGTCTTAAGAGCCCTAGAATGAGGAAATCTGGACTTCTAGCCTTCCTTCTGTCCCTCACCTGATGCCTGACACTAAAAAGCCACCTATGTCCTCTCCGTGCTTGTTTCCTCATTTGTTGAATCAACCAATGCTACCTTAAGTTTCCTTGTTGCTTCTAGAATACTGAGTTATTCTCTGCAGCACAGTTATTTTTGAATGAGAGGCCTGGAAGAATAGTACTTAAAAATTTTTTCTTTTTCTTTCTTCTTTATCTATAAAGTGAGGAAAAGAAGACCCACGTGCCCAGGTTACTATGAAGAAAATGGAAATGTATGTGGAGAATATTCCACGTCTAGGATGTTGGAGGTTACTAATACTCCATGTTTCCTCCACTCCCCCTACCTGAAATCATGAGTATGATCCTCAAGATTTTAATAACCTAATAAAAAGTAAAAATGAGCTATTTTTAAAATAAACTACCACTGGAGGAGGAGAAAATAAGTGAACACAGAAAGAAAATTAATCTCTGGGCACTGGATTACAAGTATTTTTGGTTTGTCTTTCTATTTAACAGTCAACATAGGATAATGGTTTGACTCACAGTTTTACTTGGCATTGAATCCTGGTTCTGACACCAACTGTGTGACTTTAGACCCATTTAATGACCTCTGTGTAAATAAAGATGGTAATAACTCTTTCTCATTAAGAATCCAGTTTACATTTGTAAAGCTCATATTAATCATTCTGTATTTGTTAAAATGCTTCCCAAATCTGTAATAGTTGAAATTCACCCTCTTACAATGGGGAGGAATGGATTTTCTTTTTGTGATAAAGTGAGACGTTTTACCGCTAGTTTAATAAGTTTATGCTAGGCCTTGCCCTAAACACATTGTATGGGTCACCTCATCCTCACAGCAATCCTGTCACAGGGGTAATAACATCAAAGGTGGAAACATTCAGAGGATGGCTGTCACTCAGCAAATCTCTTCCGCCACACCCAGCATGGATGTGGAAATCTGTGTATCACTGTGTGCTTCCATGGTGTTTCCAGCCTCTGCAGAGACGATGCCTTGACTCTCATTTGCCTGGAGCCTGGAGTTGTTGGGGTTGAACTGGGACAAAAGTAGACTCCTTTCATCTTCTTGTCCTTTCCTCTTCTGGAAGTGTGCATTCTCCTTCTCTTTATCCTCTTACCAATACCAATTCTCATATCAGGTACTCATGCAGGGAAAAGTAACAAGGTGATGGGCAAAAGACTTGGCTTGAATCCTGGCTCTATCTTAAATCCTATGTATTGTTGAATAAGTTACGTGATTAGAGTCTCAAGTTCATATGTAAAGCTCAGTCAATTGAGAGGTTATTTTTTTTTGTTTGTTAGTTTTTGTTTTTTGATAACTGCACTCTCACGTTCATTGCAGCATTATTTATTTATTTATGTCATTTCAGGGTAATATGAGGGTACAAACGATTAGGTTACAATGTTTGCATTTGTTAGGTAAAGTCCCTGTGGTAGTTGTGTCCCACACCCAGGAGGTGTGCCATATACCCTTACATCGTGCACGTTAGGTGGGAACACACGAATCCCCCCCGCCCTCCCCTCTGCCCCCTTTCTCCTCCTCCTAACTTGACTTGAATTGAGTTGGAATATTATTCATCCATAAAAGTACAGAGACTTTATGTCTTTTGCATTAACCTGGATGGAGTTGAAATGCATTCTTTTTAGCGAAGCATCATAAGAAGGGAAAAAGCAAGTATCCAATGTACTCAATACTAACATGAAGCTGGTAGACAAACTAATATGCGCCCACACAAGAGAAAAACTCAGCTGAGAGTTTTTAAGAATCTTTTTCATAGACAGTGAGAGACAAAGAGAGAGAGAGAGAGGCCGTCATTCATTAAGACACGGAATTGATGTTGTCCGTGAAAACTTAACGGAGGAAAGGAGAACAGAACGATGGTTAAAACACCAACATGTACTCTAGACGGTTGTGCTGGACTTGGAATGAAAGATCATTCTGAACTATCCACCTCTCCCACACCTCCCATCCCACCTCATGGTGTTGTTATAGAAAAATATAGGGAAATGTACTTCTGAGGGTCACAAGAGGTTCTAAAATTCAAGGTTAGAGTGTTAGACCTGTTTGATTTCCTATAGTCAGATGGTGCAATGATTTTCATTAAGCACAGTCTCCAGTGATTTAAACTCAATAAAAGCCTGCAGTTGAAATTTCTGTATCTTCTGCATATATGCTGCTACTTAAAAAATAAAAGGAGAGAAATAGAAGCCATCTACAAGGTGATGTTTATTTGCTTTCACTTATTATCCACAATAATCTCAATTGGTAAGTCTTCACCCAGAGGTCTATCAGGTGCTATGACAAAATACTCACAACATTTCTCTTCTGCTTTTTCAGAAATTGCCCATTTTGACACCACTTAGAGCAATATTAGTGTTTTCAGAAAAATGCTGCCAGGCGGCATGTAAACAATTTGGTCTACCACTTTAAAAATTACTCTAACTTAAGGTTTCAGACTGGTTAAATTTATGGCAGGAATATTTTTAAAGGAATACATAAAAAAGCCTCAGCAAAAACACCCTCCAAATTTCTTTTCGCCCTAAGCTTTTTAAGCTCCAAAAAGAAAAGGAATCCATTTGTTATTTTGACCTTTTGCAGGCCTATTTGCCTTGCAGGTTGCATTCGTAATTCTTCAACATCCAGTAAAATTGTGAGCAGTTATGTGTGTAAAGAAACCATTTCTCATCCATTTCTTTTCCCTGATCCTTTACAAAGGAGACATTCTAATTTTCTGGTTCAAAACATTAGCATCAATTGGTATATAACTATTTTCAGTGTCAAGTAAATATCTACTCAGTATTACAAGAAAAATGACTGCCTTTTGTTGAACAATTCCATTCACCAGATAGTCTGCTGTATGAATTGCCTCTTTCACTTATACATGTAAATTCTCAATGGCCCTGAAATGTACATATTAGACCCACTTTACAGGTAAGAAAAGTGAGGATTTGAGCATCTAAGAGGTGTGATTGAGATCACACAGTTAGCAAGTCACAGAGCCTGAAAAAAACAGGCTGAATGTTCTGTCCAATGGATCATACATTGCCAAGCTATTTTATAATCAGAAAAAAATAGAGAGTTGTGGAAAAAAATAGGATACAGACATTTCCAATGCAAAATTGATACTACTTATAAGTTCTTCTAGTTAGAAAACATTGGCAAAATAGAGTAAAAGTAATTTGGGCTTTGGAATCTGGATTCAAAACCAACTCTACCACTTGGTGAGTAGATGGCTTTACAGGAGTCACTTAATATCTATAACACCAGCTCATAAAGCTGGGGAAGATTAAATTAAATAAATCTTGCAAGTACACTAAGAACATTACCTGCACCTGGTCTGGACTTGATAAGTGGTGTATGTCTTTAGTCTTTTTTTTTTTTTTTTAAAGAAAGAACATGTGAATCTCTCTAAATGTAGAATATAAATGTCTTAACACAATAACTAAGAAAAAGACATGAAGGCTATGTTAACCAGTTGGATGAAAGTACTTCA
>CAUYTI010122766.1:0-12972 GCA_963575145.1 Galago senegalensis | reverse complement strand
GCCTCCCAAGTAGCTGGGACCACAGGCGCCCGCCACAACACCCGGCTATTTTTTGGTTGCAGCCGTCATTGTTGTTTGGCGGGCCCGGGCTGGGGATTCGAACCCGCCACCTTAGGTGTACATGGCTGGCGCCTTAGCCGGTTGAGCTATAGGCGCTGAGCCATTGCCTGTGGTTTTGATCACCACATTTTTCCCATCCCTGGAACCTCTGACTCCTGTCTGCTTTGACCAATGGCTCTCTTGTCTGGTGCTCTCTCACTCACCTTTGTTTTGTTTTGTTTTTTAATAGAGACAGAGTCTCATTTTATACCCCTCGGTAGAGTGCTGTGGCGTCACCCAGCTCACAGCAACCTCAGACTCCTGGGCTTGAGCAATTCTCTTGCCTCAGCCTCCCAAGTAGCTGGTACTACAGACACCGGCCACAACCCCCAGCTATTTTTTTCATTGTTGATGCAGTTTGGGGCTGGGATTAAACCCACCACCCTCAGTATATGAGGCCAGCATCTTACCCACTGAGCCATATGCACTGCCTTCTCACTCACCTTTGAAGCCTTCTTAAGAGTCTCTCCTGTCATTTAAAATGCCCCAGTGTTTATGTATTACCACACACACTCTTAGCTCAGTAAAGAGTTCATGACTTGGGGATGTAGATAGATTATGGAGGAATATTCCAAGTTATATTGCTGCCAGTCTCTGCCAGCATCACAGCCTGTATCTGTGTTTTCCCTGCAACCTAACTCTCATAGGATTGTGTTTGAACTATAGGAGAACTCTTACCTGATCCTTGCCTCTAAAACAAAAGTTGCTCTTGAACTGCTTTGGCTTCTAGGTTGAAGTCTGTAAAAACAGCAGCAGTCCCCATGCTGGCCTCTTCCCTGATGATAATTCAACCCTGGCTGTGGATATCTACAAAGGGGTAAGCACTTTCAGATTTGTGATCTTTGCTTCTGAATCAGTGTTCTTCTCATCTTATCTGGTCTTTTTTGGGGGGTTGCTTCAGATCTCAGCGTATCTCCTTGGGGGTGTCATTTATTTCAGAAGTTAGGATGCCAGACAAGACAAGCATTTTGGATTACCTTGAAGGGAACAGAGGATCATTCGAAAAGATGGGTTGTACGCCAGCATTTTTCAAACTCATGTCGGTAGTGTAGTGTTCTACAGGATATTAATTGGGTGACTAAAGAAAGTGTTTCTAGGAGATTGTTCTTTACTGGGGTCTCTGCCCTGTGCTGGTTATATTGTGATCCTCCAGGAGTGGGATATACAGTGTGCAGCATTTCCCAGGTTTATTTGAACTTTCCCTGCACTCCTACTATATTTCCTACAGTAGTGTGTTAAGAAACATAATTTGGGAAATTTTTGTTGTTGTTGTTTGTTTTTTGAGACAGAGTCCCACTATGTTGCCTTCAGTAGAGTGCTATGGTGTCACAACTCACAGGAACTTCAAACTCTTGGGCTTAAGCAATTCTCTTGCCTGAGCTTCCCGAGTAGTTGGGACTATAGGTGCCTGCCACAACGCCTGGCTATTTTTTGGTTGCAGCTGTCATTGTTGTTTAGTGGGCCCAGGCTGGGCTTGAATCCTCCAGCCTTGGTGAATGTGGCAGGTACCCTATTCACTGAGCTTATAGGTGCCAAGCCAAAATTTTCTTTTTTTTCCCCCCCAATATTTAAGGTGGAAGAAATGAAGGCTTTAGAAGCTTGGAAAAGAAAGAACTAGGTTGAGGAATGAAGGGGCATCTAGTAAGGTTTAGATCGAAAGCTCTTAGGATGAGGTTGGGACTTGATCCTAGCTTCTGGGACAGGGCCAGCCATAGCACTTGGTATATGTGGTGGGTATCAGGGAAGTGGGAGAAATGCCACAGAGGAATGTCGTTTGGAAGGCTGTCTAAACAGCTTATTGGCTTAAACGTATCTGTCTTCCTTGTTTCTCCCAGGGAGTTGTGCTAGGATGTTACTTTGGGCCAGCAGCACTCTACATCTGGGCAGTGGGGATCCTGGCTGCAGGACAGAGCTCCACCATGACAGGAACTTATTCAGGCCAGTTTGTCATGGAGGTACGTATGGCACAGAATGGAGGGAGATGGCACAGCCCTTCTGTCATTTCTTAACCCCATGTTTCTGAGGTCTATCCTGAACCTCCCCAAACCTTTCTCTGTTTTCTATTCCAGACATTCACTCTGCCTCTATATTTTCTTCCAGGGATTCCTGAACCTAAAATGGTCACGCTTTGCTCGAGTGATTCTGACCCGCTCTATTGCCATTGTCCCCACTCTTCTTGTTGCTGTCTTCCAAGATGTAGAGCATCTAACGGGGATGAATGATTTCCTAAATGTTCTACAGAGCTTACAGGTGAGGAGGGAGCAGGGGAGACTCACATCCCATTTAGTTGCCAGCATTATGTACTGCCCTTGCATACTAAGCCAGGTGCTGGGTGCTGGGGGACACGGAGAGGAAGAAAGAGACATGGTCTGAAGTAAATGTATAGAAGATCTGACATCTAAAGACTTTTTTAGAAATAGTTTGGTGGTTTTAAGCTTGTTGAATGGGAATTATGACCATTACTTATATTTCCTCACATTTACAAGCTTGAGGCTGGTAATGAATGACTTTGCTAATGGAATGTGTTCAAACCTGGCCCCGGCCTGCTAAACAACAATGACAATTGCAACCAAAAAGTAGCTGGGCATTTTGGTGGGCACCTATATAGTCTCAGCTACTTGGGAGGCTAGGCAAGAGAATCACTTAAGCCCAAAGTTTGAGGTTACTGTGAGCTGTGATACCACAGCATTCTACTGAGGGCAACATAGTGAGACTCTGTCTCAAAAAAAAGAAAGAGTATTTCTAGTCAGTAATAAGTGATTTTGGTTCTTAAGATATGTTGTGTTGGCTCGGCACATGTGGCTCAAGTGGCTAAGGCGCTAGCCAAATACACCTAAGGTGGTGGGATCAAATCCAGCCTGGGCCCATCAAAACAACAATGACGGCTGCAACCAAAAAATAGCCAGGTGTTGTGGCAGGTGCCTGTGGTACTAGCTACTTGGGAGGCTAAGGCAGGAGACTCACTTGAGTCCAGGAGTTGGAGGTTGCTGTGAGCAGTGATGCCACAGTACTCTACCCAGGGGGACAGCTTGAGGCTCTGTCTAAAAAAAAAAGATATGTTGTGTTTTACTTACATGTAGAACACAAAATTATAGTTCATTAATCCAAGCAAATACATGAAAGTATAGGACACTGTTGAAGTTAAGATAAGTCACATACAAATACTTGTAAAGATACAAAGACACAGCTCGGCGCCTGTGGCTCAAGCGGCTAAGGCACCAGCCACATACACCTAAGGTGGCGGGTTCGAATCCAGCCTGGACCCGCCAAACAACAATAATGGCTGCAACCAAAAAATAGCCAGGCATTGTGGTGGGCGCCTGTAGTCCCAGCTACTTGGGAGGCTGAGGCAGGAGACTCGCTTGAGCCCAGGAGTTGGAGGTTGCTGTGAGCAGTGAAGCCATGGCACTCTACCCAGGGGGACAGCTTGAGGCTCTGTCTCAAAAAAAAAAAAAAAAAGATACAAAGACACTTGTGATCTTAATTGATGCTAGGTTTATGCAGCTGTACAGATTGCCAACAAAACGCTTGGATGTGTCAGAATGATAGGAATAATTATTTCTCATGGAGATTTAGTGAGGCAGGGTTCGTGTTTCCCCTGCACTAGCCTTACTGTTCTCTGGGATGATACGAGGACCCTCAGTACCTAATCTTACTTCTTTCTTTTCCAGCTTCCCTTTGCTCTCATACCCATCCTCACATTTACAAGTTTGAGGCCAGTAATGAATGACTTTGCTAATGGAATGTGAGTATTCTCCTAGTTCCTCAAAGGTGATGATGGTATGTGGGAAAAGGTGTCTTTATCCAACAGTCAGAAATGATTCCAGGCTGGGAGCTATGTGCTTTGAGAGTTGATTGCTAGCTGCTTACTCTTTGGCCTAGAAAATGGAGGCCATGGAAGTAGTAAAGGAAGAGGAAGCACATTTTTCAATTTGGGATGGGGCTGGGGGGAGTTCAGCTCTCGGGGCTTTAACTCTTCAACTTCAGACTCTGAAGTGTGAAGTACTTTAATTCTATGTCAAATGATCTTAAAGAGAAAGGCATAAGCTAGTACCTTTTACATATACCTGTAAAGGGTACATATATATTTAAAATACTTAATATTAAATCAATTAATTAATTTTTAAATTAATTAATATTTAATTAACATTAAAATAACTTAATATTAAATATTAAAATAACTTAATAAATATTAGGGATTATATGATTATTTTGCCCCCTCTTTCTCCCTGTCATTGTCTGACTTGGGCCCATTTGACCTAATTTGGAACATAATAAGAACCATTTTTCACTTCACCTTGAAGCGCTGCTAGCTCCTTTCCTGTTACCCCTCAAGGAACAGTTTCCTTTTCTGTCTGTGGCAGGTTGGACCAATCCCTCAGTGACTGTGCTCATTCTTTTACAGAGGCTGGAGGATTGCAGGTGGGATCTTGGTCTTGATCGTCTGCTCCATCAACATGTATTTTGTAGTGATTTATGTTCGAGACCTAGGGCATATAGCATTATATGTGGTGGCTGCTGTGGTCAGCGTGGCTTATCTGAGCTTTGTGTTCTACTTGGTAAGTCCAGGCTAGAGGTGGTAGGGCACGGGGGAGGGCAGAGGTGAGGCTGACTGACAGATAGAAGGGAACAGATCCAAAGAACACATAGCAATCTTCCTCTAGGTTATTGAAACAATTTATACAGAATTGTCAAATCAGCTGTTTATGAAACAGTATTTCTGGCTTGGCGCCCATAGCTCAGTACTCACAGGGCTCCAGCCACATATACCGAGGCTGGCAGGTTCGAACTTGGCCCAGGCCTGCTAAACAATGACAACTGCAGCCAAAAATATAGCTGAGCATTGTGGTGGGCACCTATAGTCTCAGCTATTCAGGAGGCTGATTTAAGAGAATCACTTAAGTCCAAGAGTTTGAGGTTACTGTGAGCTATGACGCTATGACACTACTGAGGGTGACATAGTAAGACTCTGTCTCCAAAAAAAAAAAAAGAAAGAAAGAAAGAGTATTTCTAGTATTTCTAGGCAGTGATGAATGACTTTGGTTCTAAAGATCTGTCATTTTTTGGCTGGGTGCAGTGGCTTAAGCCTGAAATCCTAGCACTCTGGGAGGTCAGGGCAGGTGGATTGATTGAGCTCAAGAGTTCAAGACCAGGCTCGGCGCCTGTGGCTCAAGCGGCTAAAGCGCCAGCCACATACACCAAAGACGGCGGGTTCGAATCCCCAGCCTGGGCCCGCCAAACAACAATGATGGCTGCAACTAAAAAATGGTCAGGCGTTGTGTCAGGTGCCTGTGGTCCCAGCTACTTGGGAGGCGGAGGCAGGAGACTCACTTGAGCCCAGGAGTTGGAGGTTGCTGTGAGCTATAATGCCACAGCACTCTACCCAAGGGGACAGCTTGAGGCTCTGTCTCAAAAATAAATAAATAAATAAAAACTCACTGTAGAAGTTAGGGGAATCCTTTCATAATGCAAAATAGACGTGAAGGTGCCAAGTTGTCCTCAGTCAGCCTGAGACCAGTGAGACTGTTGAAAACCCACTTTGAGAATAAGGGCTGATTCTAGAGTGGGTTGCTGTTGTTTAGCTCCAAAACAGAAACTTTATAGAGCAGCTCAGGAGACTCTGCCAAGTGGATTGGTCTGTCTCTTACTCTCCTCCTCGTAAGGAATGGGGAGGACTGAAAAAGATGGTCTTCAGGGAGCTCCCAGTTGGATAAAAAGAAAACATGAACACAAAGCAGTAGGACAGCGGGAGCTCAGTACTGAAAATAGTTTGGACAGACTTTGTTGAGGGAGATAGATCCCGGGAGTTTTTTTTTTTGGCAGTTTTTAGCCAGGGCTGGCTTTGAACCCACCACTTCTAGTATATGGGGCCAGCACCCTACTCCTTAAGCCACAGGTGCTGTCCGGTCCCAGGAGTATTTTAAGGAACAGGGTTGGGAGAATGACTTATAAAGCCTATTGTGGTGGAAGATGGGCAACGCTGGACATTAAGGGAAGGGAACAGGTTTGCATTTGAATATCTGTGTGAGCCTCCTAACCTCATTTTGGGTTATTGAAGAGGCTCTTCACAGAGTCTGGTGAATGATGGCCATGTTTTGTCTTTTAGGGTTGGCAATGTTTGATTGCACTGGGCATGTCCTTCCTGGACTGTGGGCACACGGTAAGCATCTCCAAAGTCCCGCTGACCGAAGAAGCCACCGGTGACTATACTAAGTAAACACTGGTTTAGTCTGTCTGTCTTCCCCAGGTAGCCATCAGAGCCAGTGTGTTTCTATGGTTTACTGTGTGAACGTAGCCAAAAGTATGTGCTGATGCACAGACTGCATTTAAGACTCAACAGTTGGTTGGGGAAGACTTTGCTTTATATGTGTTTGAAAGATGGAATTATTTTTCTCTTTTTGACTTCCTAAACTGGGAACTCGATTAGGTAGGACCTTTGAAAAGCTAACATTTGCCACTATCAATCCAACACTAAACTCTTAAGCAGCTGCCTACAGGCTAGCTGGTTTGATCTGTTCTTTTCAGAGATAATCCTGTATGCATGCTTCTTAACCAGTCTATATGTTTAAAACAATTTTTGGAAAGTGCAATACATTTTTCATATTACAAATGACAGAACAAGCATACAAATTTTATTTATCAAAATAGGGTGATTTTAAAAGGCAAAGAAATTGTTTCCTGACATACAACCTTTCAGTTATTTTAATTATATAAAAGTCTCAACTAGGGTGGTCATCCAGGCGAAATATAAAATTCAGAGACATCTACCTCTGTCAGGCTTAGGATTCTTTTAACTTATTTCCACTTTTAATTCCTCAGTAGAACTTTAAAGGGGTGAGAAAACAAAGAAGTGAAAGAAACACAGGTAGCAAAACTCACCTGTAGGTGATGGTTCCTCATCACCTTTTTTTGAAGATTTTTCTCAGAGATTGAAAGCTTATCAGATTTAACTCAGGAGTCCTGACTTTTATATAAACTTCATGTTAGCATCAAGCTCTCCTGATGGTATTTACTCTTGAGCCCATATAATTGTAAAACTTCACTTTCCTCCTCCAGGAGGGTGGTGATAAAAAAGGATGGTAGCATTTATGAGCTGACATTCTCATGAGATTTTGAGGGTGGGGAAAAAAGACTCAAGGGAGGAAGAAGAGCCATCTGTTTTATTCCTAAAAGCACATCTTACCAGAATTCATTATGTTCTGATGCACCCGCTCTGCCTCTGCTTGTAAAGCAATCTCAAGCTATGGATTGAACTCTTGCACAGCCTGCTCTTTCTCAGCAAGTCAGTAGGTGGCACTGTGGTTGCAAAGTTCTGTCAGCAAGGTTGGACTGGGCCACCTTTCTACAGCCATTCCCTCAAAGGGAGATGGTGGAGATCTGAAGTCAGAGGAAATGGGTGTCTTCAGCACGAAGCTGCTGTTCTTCAGCCACTTCTGACATTTTTACATGGGAAGCCTGTGTGATTATCTCAAATCAATCACATTTGTCTGCTGGAGATATTCAAAAGTCTTTTATAGCCGTTGACTTGGTGAGAACAGTAATAGCATTGAAAGACTTACCATTTTGGTGCTTTCTGTCTGGAGTCCTGGTTGAGTGATGTTCTCCGTTCATCTGAGCCCCCTGAGGCATTAATACTGATATTTTGCACACAGTCAAAAGTAAAGACTGGATGGATCGGATCATCTTTTATAAGGCATTAATGGTACACTACTGTGTTTTACTGGCTAGACATTTTTCTTAGCCCTTCAAATGATAAGAGTACAGAATCATGAATGACAATTCCCTCACTGTTTCTCCTCATGTCTGCCCTCTCCCTCCACACCATCATTCCCCACACTGGTTGTAAAGGTAGTCTGTGAAGATAACTAGGGACTGACAGGTTGCCTTGTCTGCCTGCAGTAGGTGCAGGCCAAACTGACAGAAGATACAGTAACATTGGCCTTTTCCCAGTCAGTCTCAGATCCACAAATATTTAGGAGCAAATGTAAAAGCTGCTAGTATTCTTTTAGAAGCTGTATTTACGACTTACAATGATAGAAAATGTCTTCCCTTGACTGGGCACTGTGGCTCACATCTATAATCCTGGACTCTGGGAGGCCAAGATCGGAGGATCACTTGAGCTCAGGAGTTTGAGACCAGTCTGAGCAAGAACAAGACCCCCATCTGTACTAAAACTTAAAAAAAAAATTGCTGGGAATTATGGCAAGTGCCTGTAGTCCCATCTACTTGGGAGGCTGAGACAGGAGGCTCTCCTGAGCCCAAAAGTTTGATGTTGCTGTGAGCTATGATGATACCATAGCACTCTAGCCAGGGCAACAGAGTAAAACTCTGTCTCAAAGAAAAAAAAAAAGAAAAGAAAATTTCTTCCCAGTTAAGTATTACTTTATAATACTCAGTGTGTAGTATTTTACAGTGTTAAAATTACTTCCATGCCTTATTCCATTTGATCCTCACAGAGAGAAATTATTTTCAACCAGTATGCTGGTGAATAAACAATGTGTAGAAATTTAAGTCCTCCATTGCCAATTTATGTGGTGCGTTTTGGCAGTGTGTTTGTATGAAATGTTTAAGGATGTACAGTTGTACTTTATATAAATTGGTCCTTGTTCTCTTTAAATGTGACATTAAATAATTGTGCTGCTATAGTACACTGGAAATTACCAGGGAGAAGGGGAAAAGCTTTAGTTTGGCTCCTGTGAGGTCCTGCTAGTTAGGAGTGGTTACAAGTGAGCTTTTAGTAACGATATGTAAACTTGGTTTGTAATTAAAAAAATTCTTTTTTCAACCTGGTTTCCTGGGTATTTTTTCAAACTTGAAATTACTTTATTAAGGGGGTTTTAACAACTTTGATACAGAGATACTGAAACATCATTTCCCATCTGGCAAGACACACGAAGCTCACACTGTGATTCCATCCTCAGAGGGACAGAAAAAGAAACAGGCATTAATTACAGACACTCAGACACTCATTTTCTTACTCAGATAGTTTTGCCAAAGGTCACACCATTCACCACGCTTAAACTTGAAAAAAAAAATGTATTCTGCTTTTCTCTTCTATGAACGGAGTATTTTTCTATCTATAGTCTTGTCCCACTATGGAAGTAGGTTTTCACATTCTCCATATGCTGCCAATAAAAATTAGTGAGTATTTGAAGAGAAGCCAAAATTGTTTAGCTTAAAAACCAATGAGCATTTCGGCAGAGCCGTTAGACATGGAAATACTGGCACCATTTATGTTTTAGAAAAAAGGTGAAAGCGGCAGAGTAAACTATCAGTGCTATTACTAGACGCATGACAGGAGAATCTAAGGCAGCACTTGATCATCCCAAGCGTGTCGCTGGAACTTCCTTTTCCCTTCGCTGCAAGCTTCCTTGCCTGTCTTGCCTGAACAGAATAAGGAACACCATGGAAGTAACATGGTGGATAAATTTTTTTCTCCATGCTGTCCTTCCTCATTTAGCCATCCTTACTTTGAGTTCAAGTTTGTAAATAAAATAGGATGTGAAACGATTTGAAGATCCTGATTTGAGATACTTTCTTTAGCTCTGGAACATCTTCCATTACTTCACTAGTAGGACCAATGAATCTAAATATGTCAGCTTCTCTCAGCACCTTAGCTTATGAACACAAAAATATCTGACTTGTTATATGTTAATTCAGGCCTGAGGACGCATAGTATCTCATTTAATCCTGTAATGGCATGAGGATCAGCCTCCATATAGATGAGTCAACTGAAAGGCAAAAAGTCACGTGCCCGCATCATGTTGCTAATAAGTGGACAACTGGCGTTTGAACTTGAACAGTCTAATTCCAGAACCCATATTTTCATTCCCAAACTATTCTGTATAATATATAGCATGCCCTTCATGTTGGGTCAAGACACCAGGCTTTGTTTAGCTTGATACTCTGATTAGTGCTAGAGTATATTTTAGCTCAGAAGTTGCCAATTGGACTTCACTTGGCTTGTGCAAAATTTTAAAAAGTTTGAATTCTTTCTGGCAGGCATAGAGAATGAGCAGGGCCCTCTATGGTCCTACCCCAGCAATAGGCAAGAATTATTGGTTAATAAGTTTCCTCATTTGCATTGCCAGTCTGCCCGTGGAAGTCTTTTAGCCTATTTTGCTGTGCTATTTAGCCTCATTTCTCTATGTCTGAGAACAACGTGACAAACTTCTGCACTGAAGAAGATGTCTCTACTAAGTCATCTACTCTGGGCATCCTGAGACTAATAATGCAACCTTTGCTTACTACACATAATGAGGAGGACCGCCACCTGTGCTCACTTGAAAAAAGGCTCCAGTGAATTGTCAGTGAGCCTGACAATTGCTATTAGTTGCTAAAGCCTGAATCAGCAAGCTGAAGTCTGAAGAGCCATGTCCACATCCTAAAGCTCATGCAACATAGTATATTCCTAGCCCGTTAGTTGAGAATAGTTTTATCTTGGGCACCATTTGTCCTGTGTTTTTTTGTTTTGAGACAGTTTCAAGCTGTCTCCCTGGGTAGAGTATTGTGGCGACACAGCTCACAGTACCCTCAAACTCTTAGGCTTAAGCCATTCCCTTGCTTTAGCCTCCCAAGTAGCTGGGACTACAGCACCCGCCACAATGCCCAGCTATTTTTTTTCTTTTTTTTTTTTTTGGTTGTAGTTGTCATTGTTTGGCAGGCCTGGGCTGGATTTGAACTGGCCAGCTCTGGTGTATGTGGCTGGCACCCTAGTTACTGAGCTACAGGCACCAAGCCCATTTGGTCTATGTTATCTTTACATAGTCATTGCATCAAGCCTATGAGTTTATACAGGGTAATTTGTAATGTGTTAAAAATATATTAGGCCAGGCTCAGATCCCGTAGGACAGTGGTTGCAGCATCAGCCACATCCACTGAGGGTGGCAGGTTTAAATCCATCCTGGGCCAACTAAACAATGACAACTGAAGCAAAAAATAGTCGGGCATTTTGGCAGGTGCCTGTAGTCCCAGCTACTTGGGAGGCTTAGGCAAGAGAATTGCTTAAGCAGACGTCCTCAAACTACAGCCTGCAGGCCACGTGCAGCCCGCCTAGGACATTTATCTGGCCCACCAGGTGTTTTTGCCGCCGCTGCCTGTCCTGCTTAGCAGCCGACTCGTCCCGGGGCCCACAGTCCAGCCCTCCAACAGTCTGAGGGACAGTGAACTGGCCCCCTGTTTAAAAAGTTGGAGGACCCCTGGCTTAAGGCAAAGACTTTAAGGTTTCTATGAGCTGTGATGCCACTGCACTCTACCAAGGGTGATATACTGAGACTCTGTCTCAAAATAAAAAAAAGAAAAAGAAAATATATAGATATATATAGCCAGACACCATAGCTAACACCTATAATCTTAGAATTCTGGAAGGCTGAATTGGATTGCTTGAATACAGGAATTTTGAGACTAGCCTGAGCAAGAGCAAGACCCTATCTCTACTAAAAGTAGAAAAATTAGCTGGGCATGATGGCAGGTACCTGTAGTCCCAGCTAGTTGGGAGGCTGAAGCAGGAAGATGGCTTAAACCCAGGAGTTTGAAGTTGCTGTGAGATATGACACCATGGTACTCTAGCCTGGGCAACAGAGTGATACTCTATCTCAAAAAGCATATTTATCAAAAACTAACATGAAATAATATATTAGTGTACTTTGCATTTTCAAATGTAGTATTCTCATTTTACAAATAAGTAGAATAAGGCTCTAGGAGGGTATGTGACATGCTAAATGGTGGAGTTAAAGGCTTGACCCTAACTCCAGTACCCTTTGCATTACACTATAATAGGGGTAGTTCTTTCCTATAGATTTTTAGTTTACATTCTGCATTAACTTATTGACTCAGTGCAAAGGGATAATAGGGGCCCTAAAGCCCTAAGTATTAACAGTACAGCTAAAATGAGACTCAATGTTGTCCCAAGTTGTGTGCTAAGGAGAGAAAAACTAAAAATAAATAACATCACAGATCCCACAAAAACCATTTGGATTTAGTTTTCCAGGGGCAGGGACTGGAAATGTGGTTTTTTGTTTGTTTTTTTAAGACAGACTCTTACTCTGTTGCCCTGGGTAGAGTGCTCTGGCATCATCATAGCTCACAGTAAGCTCAAACTCATGATTTCAAGCAATCCTCTGGCCTCAGCCTCCCAAGTTGCTGGAACTACAGGCATACACCACCATGTCTGGCTAGTTTTTGTATTTTTAGTAAAGATGGAGTCTAGTTCTTGCTCAGGCTTGTCTCTAACTCGTGAGCTTAGGAAATCCACCCACATTGGCCTCCCAAAATGCTAGGATTACAGGTAATAGCCACAGCCCGGGCCACCAACCCTGGCCTAGAAATGTGTTTTACAAATAGCCTAGGGGCTCAGCAGCCACATACACCAGAGCTGGGGGGTTCAAATCCAGCCTGGGCCCACCAAACAACAATGACAGCTGCAACAAAAAAACAGCCAGGCATTGTGGTGGGCACCTGTAGTCCCAGCTACTTGGGAGGCAGAGGCAGGAGAATCACTTGAGCCCAGGAGTTGGAGGTTGCTGTGAGCTGTGATGCCACAGTACTCTACCCAGGATGACAGCTTGAGGCTCTGTCTCAAAAAATAAAATAAAATAAAATAAAATAATAACAGCAGCCTAGAAAGCTGGGTGCAATGGCCCACACTTGTAATCCCAGCACTCTGGGAGGCAGAGGTGGGTAGATTGCCTAAGCTCACTGAGCTTGAGCCCAGCCTGAGCAAGAGTGATACTTTGTCTTTTTTTTTTTTTTTTTTTTTTTGAGACAGAGCCTCAAGCTGTCCCCCTGGGTAGAGTGCCGTGGCATTACAGCTCACAGCAACCTCCAACTCCTGGGCTCAAGCGAGTCTCTTGCCTCCGCCTCCCAAGTAGCTGG
>CAUYTI010122765.1:0-21416 GCA_963575145.1 Galago senegalensis | reverse complement strand
CCTGCCCATACTCCACATTGCCCCCTCTCCCCTGCCCATACTCCACATTGCCCCCTCTCTTCTAAAGACATCTATAAAGGTGTCTCACTATCATTGAGACGAGGGGTGATCGCTCTTGTGGTTCCATGTGAATGGAATTTAGAAATAAACATCGCTCTTATTAATCTACTTTAATTTTGAGTTATCTTTCAGCAAACTTCTGGAGGAAAAAGGGAAAGTTTCCCCTTGCCCCTATGAAAAAATGACATAAACAAAAATAAAGAATAATTGAATACAAGAGGATTTCTCTTTTTCCAGAAAAGCAGGAAGAAAGGTTTAATACCCACCCAGCAATTTAACATGATCAAATACAGCCTTATTTCATCTTCACAGCCTTTTGAGGGAGCTCCTTTGATGTGTTTTTATATAGGAGAACAACCAAGCACAAATTCACACAGTGGACCCAAAGCTCTGGTTTATAAATCCAGACCCTCTGGTAGGTGCAGGGTATTAACGAGGTTGGGGATCCAAGCTGCACTGATTGGTCCTGAGGAGAAGCTCTCCTAGGCTGGACGAGGAGCATTGTCACAGAGGGTCTATGAGCTCGGGGATGGCTCTCACTGTCCAGGGCAGGGGAAGTAGCAGTGGGGGAGCCATGTGTATGTGTGCGTGTGTGTGCATGTGTGTATGTATGCGTGTGTGTCAGTGTGTCCATGTGTGTGTGTATGTATGTGTGTATGTGTGCATGTGTGTGTCAGTGTGTGCATGTGTGTATGTATGTGTGTATGTGTCTGCGTGTGTTTGTGTGCATATGTATGTGTGTATGTGTGTGCGTGTATGTGTGTGTCAGTGTGTCTGTGTGTGTTTGTGTGTGTGTATGTATGTGTGTGCGTGTGTATGTATGTGTTAGTGTGTGTGTGTGTATGTGTGCATGTGTGTCCATGTGTGTCAGTGTGTATGTGTGTGCAAGTGTGTGTCAGTGTGTGCTTGTGTGTTGTTGGAAGGGCCTGCCTGCTAGGGGCTCAGGTGAACTGTGCCTTATGTGTCTTCCACCTCTTCTGTTTCTTCTGCTGTGAGAATCTGGGTGAAGGATCAAATCATATTGTTCTTCAAGGAACAAAATCTCTTGTTCACTCTCAGTTCCTGCCTCACATTGGGAAGAAGAGATCTGATCTGCCCAGACCCCCAGCCTCCGTCTTTCACACTCACACTCATGCATGCAAATGTGGGCTCAGACAGGGTTGTTTCCAAACCACAGACTTTTAATCAACATGTGTAAGCATCCAGCAGTGACTGAGCCATACAGGTGCCAGTCAGGCTCTAGTTAGTTTGCAGTGTCTATGATATGATAGCTCTGAGGATGACAAAGTCCCTCTCCTGGGCATGTGGTGGAGACAGGCACCAGGCAGGAGCAAGGCAGCTCTGTCTGCAGTGCTGAGCAGTGTCCTGGTGTCCTAGCTAAGAAAGAGCCACCTTGGCCTCATGAGGAGCTAAGCCAGACAGTCTGGCACCTGGTCAGGAGAAGGAGGTAGTTAAATCTCCTTAATGCCACTTTTCTTTTTTGCAGTGTCTCCAGCTCAGGTCCCGTAGGCCACTTTACTGCCTCCCCTCCCTGCTCCATTTGGTTTCTGGAACTTTTCCCCAAACCTGGGTCTCCCAGAATGAAGACACATTCTGAAGAGGCTGGTATGGGCCTCTTCCTCTCACCACTGGGGGACTGTCAATTCACCTTGTGGGTGTCAATTGCTTGCCTATAAATGGCATTAGTGTGACCACAGGTGGGCCATGGGGAAATCACTGTGTGGAGCAGATCTGATCTGTAGGCCCTGAGGAGTGCACTCAGCTGCTCTCCACAGCAAGTCAGGCAGGCCTGGCTGCTGGACCTGCTCCACTGTGCCCACTTGCTGCTCACTTCTTTGGGCCCTTTACAAAAGCATGACATTTTGGAGTCCATTGGAAATGAAAACCAGGATATGCACCCCAAGACCCTAGGAAATGCGGAGGCCTGTGGGCCTTAGATTCCTCGGAACTGAGCCCCACCAGAGAGGTAGAAAACAGCCCTCCACAGATAGCAGGGCTGGAGGAGCAGCAGCTGGTCTGGAGCCACTCAGATCAAATGGAGGGGGATGGGGGGGCCTGCCTGGGTCTCTCCTATGTGGTCCCAGAGCATTCTCATGGATAGGATAGAAGTAGGTTCCCCCTACACAACATGGGGTGTGCCAAGCACTTGTGAGAAGTGTTATGTGTTGAATTGTGTCCCCTCAAATTCATATGTTGAAGTCCTAACTCCCAGGACCTCAGAATATGACCATATTAGAAATGGTCTTAAAGAGGAAATTAAGTGAAAACAATATCCTTAGAGTGAGCCCCAATTCAGTATGGCTGGTGCCCTTCTAAAAAGAGGAAGTTAGGACACAGATACACGGAAAGAAGACATGTGAGGACACAGGGGGAAGATAGTTATCTGTAAGCCAAGGGACTTGCAAACTAACAAGGAAACTTCCAGCTGGAGGCCTTGGCCATGCTTCTTGGGGTTCCATATTTGGGTGGCATGAGGCAGTGGCAATGGCTCAGACTACACTTCAGGCTAAGATCACCTCTCCAGGGGACTTCCCTTCTTTGCACCCCACGTGAGCCCAAACCATGCTGTGGGGTTGACTACAGGTATGTTGGGGCACCCTGTGGGGTGGGGAGACCTCTTTAGAGTGAGAAGTGGGCTGGGAAGCAAGCCAGTTCTGTGGGGTTGACTACAGGTATCTTGGGGCACCCTGTGGGTGGGGAGACCTCTCTGCATCCCACGTGAGCCCAAACCACACTGTGGGGTTTACTACAGGTATCTTGGGGCACCCTGTGGGTGGGGAGACCTCTCTGCATCCCATGTGAGTCCAACCATGCTGTGAGGTTGACTACAGGTATTTTGGGGCACCCCGTGGGTGGGGAGACCTCTTAGGGGTGAGAAGTGGGCTGGGAAGCAAGCCAGTTCTGGCCTCTATCTCACTTCAGCAAGCTATGCTGTTAGAGAGTGTATTGGTTTTAAATATTGGGTTTTATATAAAATCTGATTACAAGAGCTGGGCAGTTTTCTCCTCTAATCAGTCTATAAGATCTCAATTTTAGAACTGTACAGTAAGCTCTCCAGGGCCTTCCAAAGTTACTAGGTGATTTCTGCATGTGGCTGGCTTTGGTCCATTTGAATCTTCACAACTTTCACCCATGCGCTTTTGTTCCCGTGGTTGCTACATCAGTGCCCTGTCTCAGGAAGAGACCCCCTAGCCTAGGCTGGGAGTAAGGTGCCCTCCTTCCTCCTTGGTGGAAGCTCTGGCAGTGGTCAGTGTGTCCCGCCTCCTCTCCAGCCTCCAGGAACCCTCCAAGCCCATCTACCCTTCTCTCTAGCTTCCTTCCTTCTTCCTTTCCAGTCTTTATATCAAGTTAGCAACTGGAAAAGAAAACTCTGCTATCAGTAGCCAATTCTAGGGGAGAATTGAGGGAGTAACTGTTGCAAAGACTGGACTTTTGTGTTTTGAAATGTTCTGAGGAAGACAGCATTTGTGACCAGACTCCCAGACAAGGCTGGGGTGTGATGAAAGTCATGCCCATCCCAGGACTGTGGGCACACTAGGCTGGAGATCTCAGAATTCAACTGTGTGAATCCCCTGAAAGGCTGAATGAAATGCAGACCACCGGCCCCAACCCCAGAGTCTCTGACTCACCTGGAACATGCATTTCTAACAAGTGGCCACGTGCCACTGGTGGTGGTGGGTTCCGTGCTTTAGGAACCCCTGGGAAATCAGCTGTGACAGGGGTTACAATGAGATCTTATCTGAACTCGCTGAGCCCTAAGGTCCCCTATGCCTGCTGGTTATCTCAGCACTTCTATTCCATCCACTCAAGCCCTCAGGACCATGGGTGAGGAGAGGCCTCTTTCAGAGGTGCATGTTCCGACCACAGGAGCTGAGCCCTTCCTGGCACACAACAACTGCTCAATGAATAGTTAATGTGTCCTGCATGTATGCTGGCCCTTGGGGTGGGGGCAGGGGAGATGCGTCCATGCTGTGCTCCAAGCCCTACTCTCCAGGTCTCTTTCTGGGATTTTAGAACCCTGTCCACATTTAATAAAATTCACAAGAGTGTTTAGCTGTGACTACTTTGGGGCCTGCCTCCCTGCTCAGATCTGAACCCTGTTTCTCCTGCCATGGGCAGGGCTCAGTCAGCCTCATCTGCAATGCCAGGAGTGAGGGAAAAACGTAAGCTCTGCATGCACCTGAATGGAGCCATGTCCTGTGATCCAGAGCAGGGCTTGAGAGCCAGGACTAGTCCTGGGCTTCTATGCCAGGGGACACCGCCTGCAGCATCAGCTCTACAATGCCACATGTGGATTTGAAGGAGAAAGGCATGATGAAAACATAATTGACATTTTATAGATTAGAAGTAACATTTGCATGAGTTCTTAAGATAGAACTTCAGATGTTAAGGCAATATTGTGGTTTCAAAAAGAGCCAGTCTCAGTGGGGTGACATTGTCACTCACATTTACCTCTCGGATTGTTTCTGTGGAAAAGGTTGAAGGTTAGTGTCAGTTAATAAGCACAGTGACAAAGTATAAGCAGTAACTATCTACTACCTCAGTTTTGAGCCTTTAAATAATTGTCAGCTATAGTTCTTGGTGGACGAGGAAGATGTTGAAAGGGAGCAAAAGCCACATGTGGTAATCATGGAGCTGCCACCTGGGTAGACAGGGATCTGCCATGGCCAGTGGCTTTCCTTAGCTTGCAGCCATCAGCATCAACACTCAGCCATAGCCTCAGCTCACAGCCACACTGGGGTCTATGCTACCAAAGGTGGCCACAACCATCCTCCTATCTCACCTGCCCTTTTGCAGTGCCACTCTGCCAATTGACCTGTGACTTGCCTTGATCAATAAGATGCAGCAGAAATTTCTCCTTAAGTTTTAGCTTCTATTTTCTCTATCTTGGGACCCAGCTGCCTTGTTCAGAAGCTCAGGTTGGACTCCTGGGTGGAGAGCATGTTCAGACAAAGGTCAGGGTGTAAAAGGGTGAGGCACTGGGTGGCAACCAGCACCACATACAGAAGCCTGCATGCAGCCACCTTGGGGCCAGCCCAGATACCCAAACTACACTGATGACAGCCCCTGTGTAGCACAGACAGGTCATGCTGCTGAGTTCTGCCTGAATTCCTGAGAATCATGAGCAGTAACATGGTAGATATTTTAAGACACTATGTTTTAAGATGGTTTATTACACATAAAAGAAGATATTTAGAACAGTGGAACCTCTGTTTCTTGACCACTCAAGGCACTGTAACAAACTGGTCAACATAACAAAGGTGATCACCATGAGGAGCCAGGCCTACTGTACTGGTACGTGTGTGTACTTTACTTTCTATTGTGGCTTTTATTAGAGAGTATCATGCAAAAGCATACATGATCAAAACACAGTAAAATCATAATGCAGTATCATACAAAATCAATACATTTACTCTTTTCTCATGTTTTAATCATTATTTCTGAAAAAAGAGTCAGTCTTGGTCTGTTTGTGTTTCTTATTACAAACGCAAGTGAAGAAAGCACTCTCAGTGCTGGGTACACCACTCAGCAGACCTCAGCATTTCTCACAGCCATGCCTTCCATTGTATTATCAGATGCATGATATCCTCTTCTTTTGGAGTCTCTGGAATTTCTCTGTCATTCTCACTTGCTTCTTCCACTCATCAGCTGATCTGTGCACTTTTATGCTGGTCTGTATTTTGGTCAGTATTACTTGGAAAATTGCTTCTACTAGGTCGGGTTCATTACAGGTTGCCACCTCACTCTCCATTGCAACCAAACTTTCAAAATCTATTCCTTTGAATTCTGTCATGGAAAGATGGACTGTCTGATGGGGCCAAAACACCATGGTCTTGAGTGGTGACAAATCTCACTCCCTTAAAACATGTCTGTATTTTTCTGGCTATACTTCATTCCAAGCAGAACTGATCCAGAGTACAACA
Source organism: Galago senegalensis (assembly GCA_963575145.1). Taxonomy (NCBI): domain Eukaryota; kingdom Metazoa; phylum Chordata; class Mammalia; order Primates; family Galagidae; genus Galago; species Galago senegalensis. The sequence goes on along the minus strand of CAUYTI010122765.1, from coordinate 15,432 downwards.
CCCAGAGTGTAAACTGAAGAAGCACTGAAGTTGCTTCCACAGATGGTTCACAGGTATGTGTTTTAGTAATGACCTGCTGCAGGAACAGGGCTTAGTAGTGCATTTAGTGCATTTGAAATGTTTTAATGATGCCTTAGTCAAGAGGTTGAATTTTTGAGGTCATGTTTGGAGGCAGAAATTTTGTTGTCATATTCGTGAGATGATTCACTTGTAGGTGGCCAGGACAGTTGTCTACTGTCGGTAGAATAGAGGGTTTCTTCTTTTACATTTCTCAGTTAATACCCCTTACCTATGCCTCAAATAGGATGGCAATCATCCATGCACATCTGTTTGATCTCCAAGTGACTGGAAGGTCTTCAGTCTTCAGGTTCTTGAATGCACATGGATTTGCTGATTTATCAATCACCAAGGGCTTTAGTTTCTCTCTGGTTGAGCTAGTCAAAAGCAGAACTGTGAAACATTCTTTGGAAAGTTTTCCACTCTTATATTTTTCACCCTTCATGACAAAGTGATACTCCTGTCAGGTATCACCTTGAAGGAGAGTCCGTACTGGTCAGCGTTAAAGATGTTGTTATCTTTAAAGCCTCTGGTAAAGTCTGAGAACTTTTAAATGAACTCTTCCCCAACTTCTAATGGGACTTCATTGGATTTGCCACACAAGACTTCTGGGAGATCTTGCATTACGGTTTAAATTTCTCAAGCCAACCACTTAATGCTTGGAAATCTGCCACCCTGAATTCCTGTGCAAAGATTTGGGCATTAACTGCCCTTATTTGTTTGAAACAGCTTACTGTGGCTTCATTGATGTAATGAAGGGAAGTTTTCTTCTTTTTTCCCTATAGATTTCCACTTTCCTCACCATCTCTCTCTAAGTGCTCATGTTTACATTTTTGGGTGTTGCTAAGTGTGGTCTTGCTAACACCAGAATGTTCCACTTCTAGCTGTTGCTTTCCAGAAAATGTAGAGGATCAATCTTTTTCTTCATTGTCTGCTTTTTTGAGGTTTTTTCCTTTAGGTCATCATGTTTTGATTAACTATAAAATGATTAAGTAATTGTAGGATGTACCTACAGTTCAGACCAGTCCTTCACCTTGAAAGAAATCTCCCACAACACATTATAAACAATAGGACATTAGGCTTAATACAACCTGTGGTAATAATGAAACCCAAAAAAAGAACTTATACTAAATAAAAAATAATATAACTATGAGTCAAAGCCTCTACTTTCTATCCCTTGGTGTAGAGTGGACTCAGCTGATCAAGTTAGAGAAAGTGAATTAATACTGTGTGCTGCAGTCCAAGTGGTCAAGATACAACTTACAGGGGTAGTCAATATGTAGAGGTCAGTCTTCCATGGCATACATGTGGCTCATGACCAGTGTATGAAAATCAGGTCAACTTAAGACTTCTGGGAAATCTTGTGTTATGGTTTAAATTTCTCAAGCCAACCCCATTGAAAGAGGGCAATTTACAGCCAGTGAAGGAAGGTGGTCAGCTATGAAAGTTCTACTGTGCTTTGTCCCTAACTCAACCAGATAAGAGAATAATTGAGTAAACGAGTAACTGGGTAAATAAGTAAGTTAGTTAAAAGTAATGATGCCTCCATGGCTTAGTTTGAGCATGAAGATTCCTGTTGCTGTTGAGTTCAACTTTTATTCCATGGAGGTCCAAGAAGACACAAGGAATAATTTCTATTCTTTTAAATTTGCTGAGGTTAGACTTATGTCCTAAGATATGATCAATTTTGGAGGATCATTCATGGGCTGATGAGAAGATTATATATTCAATTTCTTAGGATAAAATGTTCTGTAGAGGTCTGTTAAATCCATTTGTTCTACAGTAAATAACCTTATGCTCAATGATAGCTGGGTTAAATATGAGATTAAGACATAACTCACCAAATTTTTGGAACAAAATGATAATGAAGACATAAATTATCAAAACCTGAGTAATACTGAAAAGGCAGTCCTAAGAGGGAAATTTATAGCATTGGAAGCCTTCATCAAGAAAACAGAAAGAGAGGAAGTTAACAACTCAATGGATCATCTTAAGCAACTGGAAAAGGAAGAACATTCCAATCCCAAACCCAGCAGAAGAAAAGAAATAACCAAAATTAGGGCAGAATTAAATAAAATTGAAAACAAAAGAATCATTCAGAAGATCAACAAAACAAAAAGTTGGTTTTTTGAAAAGATTAGTAAAATTGATAAACCTTTAGCCAACCTAACCAGAAACAGAAAAGTGAAATCTGTAATATCATCAATCAGAAATGATAAAAGAGAAATAACAACAGACACCTCAGAAATTTGAAAAAAATCCTCAATGATTACTACAAAAAAATCTGTTCTCAGAAATATGAAAATCTGAAAGAAATGGACAAATACCTGGGAGGATGCCACCTTCTTACACTCAACTGGAAAGAATTAGAAATTTTGAATAGACATATATCAATCATTGAAATAGCATCAACTATATGAAATCTCCCAAGAAAGAAAAGTCGGAGACCAGATGGCTTCACATCAGAATTATTACCAAACCTTTAAAGAGGAAATAGTACCTATATTATATAACCTTTTGCAAAGCATTAAAAAAAGAAGGAATACTTCCTAACACATTCTATGAAGCAAATATCACCCTGATTCCCAAACCAGGAATGGATCCAACAAAGAAAGAAAATTATAGACCAATATCATTAATGAATATCAATGCAAAAATATTCAATAAGATCTTAGCAAACAGGATTCAACAACACATCATAAAAAATTATACACCATGATCAAGTTGGTTTTATTCCAGGGTTACAGGGTTGGTTCAACATACGCAAACTTATAAATATAATACAGTACATCAATAAAATAAAAAACAAAGACTATATGATTCTCTCAATTGATGCAGAAAAAGCCTTTGATAATATCCAGCATCCTTTCATGATCAGAATTCTTAAGAAAATAGGCATAGAAGGGACATTTCTTAAACTGATAGAGGCCATTTACCACAAAACAACAGCCAATATCAGATTGAGTGGTATAAAATTGAAAACATTTCCACTCAGATCAGGAACAAGGCAAGGATGCCCACTGTCTCCACTGCTATTTAACATAGTAATGGAAGTCTTAGTTATCACAATCAGGCAAGAGAAGGTGACCAAGGGTATCCAAATAGTGTCAGAGGAGATCAAACTCTCACTCTTCGCTGATGACATGATCCTATACCTGGGAAATCCCAGGGAATCAACTTCAAAACTCTTTTTTTTTTTTTTTGAGACAGAGCCTCAAGCTGTCCCCCTGGGTAGAGTGCTATGGCTTCACTGCTCACAGCAACCTCCAACTTGTGGGCTCAAGCAAGTCTCCTGCCTCCACCTCCCAAGTAGCTGGGACCACAGGCGCCCACCACAACACCCAGCTATTTTTTGGTTGCAGCCGTTATTGTTGTTTGGCGGGCCCGGGTTGGATTCAAACCTGCCACCTTAGGTGTATGTGGCTGGCGCCTTAGCCGCTTGAGCCACAGGCGCCAAGCCTGAACTGAAAAACTTGACCCAGAAATTTTTAAAATATTGTATCGTTCTATTTATGTGAAGGTCAAGAATAGCCAAAACTGATCTGTTGTAATAAAGGTAAGAATAGTGATTATTTTCAGGGAATTGAGTAAGGACTACAGGAAGGTATGAGGGGATGCTTCTGGGTTGTGGGCAATATTTACATGGATATGTTCATTTTGAAAAGATCTGTCAAGTTGCAGACATTATGTGGTACTGTATTAATTAGATTTTTCTTTCTTTCTTTCTTTTTTAATGAAATAATTTATTCACTTACCCTGGATAGAGTGCCTTGGTATGCCATAGTGTCATAGCATCCTCAAACTCTTGGGTTCAAATGATCTTCTTTCTTCAGCCTCCTTCTTACTTGGGACTACAGGTGCCCAACACAACACCGAGCTAGTTTTTTCTGGTTTTAGTGCAGATAGGGTCTCATTCTTCCTCAGGATGGTCTTGAACTCCTTTCCTGTCTTGGCCTCCCAGAGTGGTAGGATTATAGGCATGAGCCACTGCACCTAGCCCAGATTTTTCTTTTCTTTTTTTTTTTTTGGCACAGCCTCACTTTGTTGTCCTTGGTGGAGTGCTGTAGCATCCCAGCTCACAGCAACCTCAAACTCTTCGGCTCAAGTGATTCTCTTGCCTCAGCCTTCCAAGTAGCTGGGACTGTAGGTGCCCACCATAACCTATATATATATATATATATATATATATATATATATATTTTTTTTTTTTTTTTTTTTTTTTTTTTTTTTTAAGGAGATGGGATTTCACTCTTGCTCAGGCTGGTTGTGAACCTGTGAGCTCAGGCAATCCACCCACTTTGGCCTCCCAGAGTGGTAGGATTATAAACCTGAGCCATAGCGCCTGGCCCCAAATTTTTCTTAGAAAAAAATTAGAGTCTGATTTGGTTTAATTTAAAGTTAGGGGCAGAGAACTCAGCCCCTAACTCTTTAGTGGTTTGACACCTATTTACTACTTTTGAAAATTAATGGGTGTAGAGTTTTGGGAGAGAGGGAAGTACTTTTGGGAGAGAGGGAAGTACTTACATACTGGCTAGCTTTGGTGGCTCGGGCCTGTAATCCTAGCCCTCTTGGAGGCTGAAACCAGAGGATCCCTTGAGTTCAGGGGTTGATATAGTGAGACTACCCAGAACAACAGTGAGATTTTTGTCTCAAAAGAACAACAACAAAAAAGAATTTACATATTGAAAGTAAGGATGGGCTTATATGAAAGGTTGATTTGTAGTGTTTTTTTACAGATTTTTTTTGGGGGGTGTCACAGGTTTAGGTGGTTTTTAATTAAGTAAAAAAAGACCAAGGTAATCCTAGGAAAAAAAGTCAAATTCTATTCAAAACACAAGAGTCCTCTTTATAAACCTTATGACTCGGTCACTTGGTATTTGAAACTAGATTAGGTAAAACAGCAAAAGTTTTCATGTTTGGACCAATTTTGTATTGTGAGGGGATAGACAAGATCACTTCTGACTTTTCTTTCTTTTTTTTGTTACAGAGTTAAATTTCTGTGACAGGGAAAATGTAGCCTCTACCTCTAGTAGGCAAAAGCTTTCTTGTTTTATTAGCAAAATATTGATCTTATTTACATTTGCTTTTTAAAAATTAGCCAGGCGTTGTTTTGGGCGCCTGTGCCCCAGCTACTCAGGAGGCTGAGGGGAGATTAGGAGGCTGAGGTGGGAGGATAGTTGAGCCCAGGAGTTGGAGGCTGCTGTGAGCTCGGCCAACTCCACGGTACTACAGCTTGGAAAACAAAGACTCTGTCTCAAAAAAAAAAATTGCCTTTTTTTGGGAGAGTATAAATAGAAAGCCACTTTTACTTTTAGTTCAGGCAGGGTATTGTTTTGTGCAAGAGAGCAAAGGTAGAATTTGTGAATTATCTAATACATGTGCGTATGAAACAGCAGTATAAGTAAACTGGTTCACGTAGGTCATATTTCAGGCATTAGCTGCATTATTTCTTACAGTTATAGGGTGGTGATATAAATAAATGCAAGAGTGCTAGCAATTAGAATTCTCTCTTTTACATGACTGTAGAGCAAAATTTTTATCTAGAAACTATCATTTAATGGGCTGTGCTTTTGCCAGTTTACGTGTCAGCCTGTGGTTTCAACGGAAAGTGCCTGTGGCAATAGTAAATTTGTAACAGCAGAGAACTTCAGTTTGCATTCCTCACACCTGGAAGGACAAAACACTTTTACTTTATTCATTTATTTTAAGGAAATGTCAAGTCATTATGGTGGTAGTAAAGGATGTTTAATGATGATGGTTATTCACAAGGGGATAAAATTGAAAGGAGTAAAAGGCAAGCCTTTCTACTACTGTATTAAGTCCTTAGTGATTTTATACATTGCTATGTCAGAACCCTCAGGAGGATTTCCTGTAGTGGTTGGTTTTAGGCAAGACATCATTAATCATGGTCCTTTCTCACAATTCTAGGTACATAGGAAGTTGTTAACTGTCATAAAAGAGCATTTCAAGGAGGAACGCTTCTCTGTGTGTTTTATGGATATTGGTGTCTTTTTTTTCCTCCTTGAAAAGATAATTCTTTGCCTACTAGTTTATACATGAAAGCAATGGGTTCACATCTTTTTTACTTTAATGTTTGTTAATGTCTCTTCTTTGTTCACTATGCTTTGTCCCTGGATGAGCTGATGTATTCAATGACCAGCTGTCCTTATATCACTGGATGTCCAAATCTTTTATTTGAGACCAGTGTTCTTAGGATTATTTAGTCCAAACCCAAGTTGATTATTTCACCTACCTTTTTACTCACCTATAGCCAACATATAAGCACTCAAAGATTGTATCTGTGTCTTCCTTCATCACAGACTTCTTCAAATTAATAAATACCAATACAATTTATATAATCATTGCTCTAGTAGAGCTCCATTTCTTACCTATTTTTATGCTATTATTTCCATATGTGTTTTATCTATGTATAAGTCTAACAATACAGTGTTATCATTATTACTTTGTGTGGTCATCTTTTATAAAAGAAGAAATAGATTATAAACTCTTTTAAGCCACATGTTTACTACTTTATGTCATCATTATTCCTTTTTGTGGATTCAAGTCACGGTGTGGTGTTACCTTCTTTCGCCTGAAGATTTTCTTGTAAAGCACATTTGCTACCAAGAAGATCTCTTGCACTTTTTTATCTGGTAATTTTTTTCCCTTGGTCTTCATTTGGAAAGAATGGTTTTGCTGGATATAAAGTTCTTGGTTAACAGTCCTTCCCATATGCAACCCCCACTCTAACACTTTGATTACATTGTTAATCCATTACCTTCTGGTCACCAGTGTTTCAGATAAGATATCAACTGAATTGGGGTTCCTTTATGGATGTTGTGTTACTTTTCTTTTGCTGCTTTCAAGATTTTTCTTTTTTTTGTCTTTTACTTGTTGACTGAGGCAGGGGGAGAAGCAGATGTGTGAACTCTGCCCCAGTAACTCTGCAGGCATTATCCAGGCAGTCTGAGATAAGTATGAAGCTACTAATTACAACCCCCCACTGCAGTAGATGTTTCTGTTATCTAAATGCCCTTCAGAGGATGCATGTTGAATCTTATAACTTTCTTTACCTTTTGTTGTCTTTGAGGACAGGCGGCCATGCACCAAGGGCATATGCTGGCCTGACCTTCCCTAAATCACAAGATTTTCACATGCACATAAGCCCAAAGATTGTATAAAAAGAAGGCCAGAAATTGAGTTGGTGGGTTTGGTTTGGGGGACAGCCTTGAACTCTTGGGCTCCAGTAGTCTTCTTGCTTTAGCCTCCCAAGTAGTTTAGACTAAAAGTACATGACATCGTACCTGGCTAATTTTTAAATTTTTTGTAGAGGTCCAGTCTTGCTATGTTGCTCAGTCTGGTCTTAAACTCCTAGCCTTAAGAGATCCACCCTCCTTTTTCAGCATCCTGAAGTGCTGGTTTTATAGTCATGAACTACCATGTCTGGCTCCTTCTTTCTTGATAATTAAGGTCTGTTTTGCTTGTTGCAGATAGAGATAAATCAGCTGGGGTAGTAGTTGGTTATATAATTTTCTGTTCTTTTCCTCAATTCCTTTATGTGGCTGTATATATGGAGGATAGATATCAAACAATGATAATATACAGTTAACTTACCTACAGTTGTACAGAGTGCTGTAAAGGAAGATAGTGTGAGTAATATCCATTTAGTAGAGGTAATAGTACTCTGTAATACTATTCAAAGTTAACCAAAGAAGTAGTTATTCAAATTTCTGTGACGAGCAGCAAGCAAGAAGATGGGCACAAAATCAGTGTGAAAAGTGGGAGATATGAAACAACTGTTCATGTGACATTGATTGTAGCTGGAGAGAGCTGGAGGTATGAATGGCCCAAGATAAAATTTGAGAGAAGTGTAGCAGTATTGTAACGGTATTGGGGGGGGGGGGAAGGAGCAATTATAGTTTTCTTTTTAAGTTTGTATTAATGGTCTTTGTGTTTGGAAATTTTATAAATTGTTGCACTTAATAGTTTGGTTCTGTAGCAAATGTTATAAAACTTTATTTTTGCAACCCCCCACGCTTGCCTTCTTTTTTAACTTGTATTAAGCTTTACCTACTAAGAAGGTCTGACCTGAAATGAATTCCCTGAGCTTTTCTGTATTTTTGTGGTACCCTCTATTCAGCTTTAAACTTTCCATTTTCTGCCTTCTCTGTGGGCGTATGATGTTTTCATTCCTTGACCCGTGTATTCTCAACTTCTGTTATTTTAGTTTCTTGAAGCGCATAAGACTAACAGATATATTTTCATTGTCCAGAATTAGTCTAGTTTTTTTTTTTAGATAGAGCCTCAAACTGTCCCCCTGGGTAGAGTGCTATGGCATCACAGCTCACAGCAACCTCCAACTCTGGGGCTCAAGCGAGTCCCCTGCCTCCACCTCCCAAGTAGCTGGGACTACAGGCGCCTGCCACAACGCCCGGCTGTTTTTTTGGTTGCAGCTGTCATTGTTGTTTGGTGGGCCCAGGCTGGATTTGAACCTGCCAGCTCAGGTGTATGTGGCTGGCACCTTAGCTGCTTGAGCCACAGGCGCTGAGCCAGTCTAGTTTTTTTTTTTGAGACAGAGCCTCAAGCTGTCCCCCTGGGTAGAGTGCCGTGGCATTACAGCTCACAGCAACCTCCAACTCCTAGGCTCAAGCGAGTCTCCTGCCTCAGCCTCCCAAGTAGCTGGGACCACAGGCACCCGCCCGGCTATTTTTTTTTTTTTTTTTTTTGGTTGCAGCTGGCGGGTCCGGGCTGGGGATTCGAACCCGCCACCTTAGGTGTACGTGGCTGGCGCCTCAGCCGGTTGAGCTATAGGCGCCGAGCTGCCAGTCTAGTTTTTTAGATTATTGTATATACTCCCCTTTTAAGGGGAGAGAAAAACATAAGATAAATCTCAGATTATCCTTAACTGCCCTCTTTATTTTTTTTTGAGACTGAGTCTCACTCTGTAGCCCCAGGTAGAGTGCCTTGACATCATCATAACTCATAGCAACCCCAAACTTCTGGGCTTAATCAGGCCTCTTGCATCGGCCTCTCAAGTAGCTGAGATTTCAAGTGCCTACCACAATGACTGGCTAGTTTTTATTTTTTTTTAAAGAGATGGGGTCTTCCTCTCCCTTTCCCTTTCTCAGGCTGGGAACTTCTGAGCTCAAGCATTACACCCACCTCAGCTTCCCAAAGTGTTACGATTATAGGCACAAGCTGTGGCACCCAGCCATCTCTCATTTACTTAGAATATAAAATTATAAGTTTATTTTATATTGGAGACGGGGAAGGAGTGGGGGGAAAGAAATGAGAAAGAGAGAAGAGAGCAGAGAACTGGAATAAGAGAAGGGAAGATGGGGGTGGAAAGAGAAAAGTAGTAAAAGGCCTGGCATCCCAAAGGAAGAAAGGTAAAATGCATGCCCTGGGGTCCAGTGGGTAACTGAGTTTAAGGGCAGGAAGGTAATTGACGCCAAATTCACAAGGTATTGTGAGTATGAATGCTGTGTTAGTCTTTTCCTCAGGCAAGGTTGCAGACAAACATTTTTTCCAGGTATTTACAATTGCTTATCCATCAGGGACACTCAAGAATCACTTGAGGCTTAAAGGAATAAATTCTGAAATACAAAGGAGCTGGGGAATGTAAAGAGCACTTACATTTAGTTTTGGTTTGTTGTTCCTCAGTGGACCACTAGAACTACCTTCGGATCTCCTTATCCCAACCTGGGGCTTTGGAAAAATACCTTCTTAGCTGAGTGTCGCGGTGTGTACTTGTGGTCTCAGCTACTTGGGAGAATAAGTTGGGAAGATCACTTGAGCCTAGGAGTTTGAGACTCCAGTGAGTGATGATCGTGCCACAGCACCTCAACCTGGGCAACAGAACCAGACTTCATCTCATACAGAGTTGTCACATTTGCCTTGTAAAAATATTGTTTTGCCTGCTGTATGGAGAACAGTTTGGTGGATGGGAGCAAGATTAAATATGGAGAAAGACAGTTTATGCTTGTGAATATGTCTACTGAGAAATGAATGATGGAAGTTGTGTCTCTATCATCAGATATAGAGAATAGTGGCCAGGCTTGAAAACTGTTAAGCAGGTAGGATTAATAGGAATTAGTGAATGATGAAATGGAGTAAAGAGAAGGGTATCATCAAGGATAAGTCTTAGGTTTTTGATGTCAGCACATAGGATAATAGCAATAATAGTGCTGTTTTCTGAGCTACATAAAGAAAGCCAGAAAAGGAGCCCACTAGGTAGATCGGAGATGAGTAATTTGGTTTTGAATAGGACGAGATTATGGTGTTGCAGGAAGATGAGGCCCAGTGGCGAGAAAGAGCACCCAAACATCATGTTTGTAAGAGGAAGGGCTTTATTTTAGCCAGTGAGTGAGGCACAGGAGAATTCAAAGTGGCCATGCTTCCTATCTGGCTCAGTCTTCTCCTTTTTATTCCCAGTCAGAAAGTTCCAGCCCATGGGTACCTTTCTCATCGGACAGTTTGAATCAAGCTGGAGAAGGGGGCTCTGGCTTTTACAGAATCAAGGGCTTTCATAGAAGCAGAAGTAAGCATTGGCCTCCAGGTCCCAGAAAGTTAAGTTTTTACAAATTTCTGAGAGCTGAGTCAGCATGGGGAGGACCTTGCATGTATGTCCTTGGGGTATCTTTGAGAAGACCCCTGTTCTCTTAGGCTTTACTTTTTCTGGATATCCTCTCTCAGTGGTACCTTTGGAAAATCTAAATGTAGATGTCAACTGGGTATTTGGGTAGACTGGTGTGTAGAGCTCAGAGAAGATCTGAACTGTTGAAACAAATTTATTAGTGTAGGGATGGTACTGAGCAATTGAGTTTAGAAGAGTTCACTTTTGTGGATGGGAAAGGACCTATCCCTTCAACCAAATCCTTAGGTTTGGTAGAAAAAGTTAAACCTACTAAGTAGACTGAGAAAGAGCAGCCAGAAGAATAGGGAAGCCTCGAAGCAAATGAAGGGCATTACTGGAGGGAGTGGAGAGGGTGGGGCATACAGTGTTGTCTAGACATTAAAATGAGGGCCAGAATGTGTTGGATTTAGAGATTGGGGGATCATTAATGGCTGAGGGAAGAACTTTTCCATTGGTTTGATAGAAACAGATGTCAGATTGGATTTGATTATGAGATAACTCATAATGAAGTTGGCTATGAAAGACAAGAGTGATCCTGGAGAAGGAGATATGAGATTGAGGTAGTAGGTAGAAGTATTTTAAAACTGAATGAATGAATGGCCCAGTCAAGTGTCAGAAGTTGATGGGAGCCAAGGAATAATCAATAATAATATAACGTTCTGGGGGAAAAAAGAAGGGAAGGAACTCTTAATACTCATGCCATGTGTTTGGAGGAAGTGTCCCTGTAGAATGGAGGGAAGGAACAGCATGGGGGAAATGCTGTTCTGATAGGTAAAATGTTCTGTTTAGTACTTGACTGTATATTTATTATCAGCTGTAATCCAGAGGGTTGAGACCCTATTATCTAATTTAAATGATACAATTCTCATTTGATAGTTTATCATTTTCTACTGTCAGCTACGTGACTCCCCCTTCCAGAAAAATCTACTTTTTCTTCTTCTGGCCAAAAACAATACATAGTAAATTATCTGGTTGCTCAGAAAGATTAATCATTAACATAGATATCTTTCTCTCCCCTGTGTTTAGAACACTTCATTCTTACTCCACTGCAGGAGTTGTCAGACCTTGTATTTCCACTTCCTGTGACTTTCTCTCCCATATATTTAATTAATTATAACAAAATTACACAAGGAGAAAGCTAGCAGAATTTTCACTAAGCAAATCAAGCTCAAAAGTGATCTGACATCCTGGTCAGAAAAAGCACAACTCCTTTTTCTTTAGAAGACTTTTCAGAAGACTTTAATGTTAGAGTGGTATATGTTAGAAAGATCAAGAGGTACAAAGCTGCATATAGGGTCTTGTCTTTTCTTTTCCTTCCTTCCTTCCTTTTTTTTTTTTTGAGACAGAGCCTCAAACTGTCACTCTGGGTAGAGTGTCGTGGCATCACCGCTCACAGCAACCTCCAACTCCTGGGCTTAATCAATTCTCCTTTCTCAGCCTCCCAAGTAGCTGGGGCCACAGGTGCTTGCCACAACACCCGGCTATTTTTTTTTTTTTTTTTTTGGTTGCAGCCGTCATTGTTGTTTTGGCAGGTCCAGGTTGGATTCGAACCTGCCAGCTCAGATGTATGTGGCTGGTGCCTTAGCCACTTGAGCCACAGGTGCCAAGCTTCTTTCTCTCTCTTTTTCTTTTTCTTTCTTTTATTTCCTTCTTTCCTTTTCTTTCATTCCTTTTGACAGAGTCTCAAGCTGTCGCCCTGGGTAGAGTACCATGGTGTCACTTGCCTCAGCCTCCCAAGTAGCTGAGACTACAGGCGCCTGCCACAACACCTGCCTATTTTTTTTTTTGTTGCATTTGTCATTGTTTTTTAGCTGGCCCGGGCCGGGTTCAAACTTGCCACCCTCAGTGGATGTGGCCAGCGCCTGCTGACTGAACTTTGGGCACCACCAGTGTGTCTGTTATTTCTTTTCCTTCATTTTCCCTTTTTCCCTCTTTCCTTCCAAAGGCAGCTGGTATTTTCATTTTCTTAAGTATCCTTCTAGATATTCTGGGCATCTATAAACTCATCTCCATGTAATTTTGTTTTTTGTTTACACAAATGGTGTAGTGTACCTTTTTGTTCATTTAAAATTTTTTCGTGAGAATTGTTCCATATCACTATATAAAGTGCTTTTTAGTTTTTTTAGGGTCATGTTGTGTGGCCATACCTTGAGGAGCTAACTGGGGTCATATTTATGGTTGATGTCAATCTTTTGGGACTTACAGTTTTTTCCATAATACTGGTTACTAATTTAGGCAGCAGAAATTAAATCCCAGTTAATACTTAATTTGAGGAACTTGAAATGAAAGATAGTCATTTGATTGATGTGCCATATTAAAAGCCATTGATAATACCATGTTTTCTTACAAGGAAAATCAATCTAGATTTATTTTTGCTACTCGTGTGTTTTACTTCCTGAAAAAACAAGAGTTTTATGGTCATTTTTAACAACTTTACTTTTGATGTTTGTCCTTCATGGTGGACATTAATTTCATTTGAGTATATTTTTCAGATGCTTTAACTCAGTGGTTCTCAACCTTCCTAATGTCGCGGCCCTTTAATACAGTTCCTGTGGGTCACGACCCACAGGTTGAGAGCCACTGCTTTAAGAAGAGTTAATTTTAGAATATGTAACTTAATTCCCTACAGAATCAACTCTCAAAAAATCTTGGGTTTATTCCTTGTACCTGGGAGTATTTTATGTCTGTAAATGTTTTATGTTTATATGGACAGCAGGCTTCATTTATGACAATCATTTGTTGATTTAACTTTTACACACTCTGTTGGCTTTCAGAGGTGTTACCTCTTTTTTTTTTTGATAACAGTGTTAGGAAAAATATGCTTATTTTTACTTACTCCAGAATTAATGCTATAGATATGGTTATGAAGTAGGCTACATACAGTATTGTTCTAAATTAAATGTTCCAGTAACCATGGAACATTTTAGTACATTTACTTCACTATATATTTACTGTCAGCCGTAATCTACAGGGTTGAGATCCTATTATCCCATTTACAAATTTACCAGGGATATTCTGGTTTTCATAACTATGTTAAGGAAACTGTCAGAATGCCTATTTTATCAGCAGCTGATAACAAGGTTATGAAAAATAAAAGCAGATGTGTTGGATGCCCATAGCTCAGTGGTTAGGGAGCCAACCACATACACCAGGGCAAGTGGGTTACAACCTGGCCCGGGCCTGCTAAAAAGCAATGTCAACTGCAACAAAAAAATAGCCAGGTGTTGTGGTGGGTGCCTGTAGTCCCAGCTACTTGGGAGCCTGAGGCAAGAGAATCAGTTAAGCCCAAGAATTTAATGTTGCTGTGAGCTGTGACTGCTATGGTACTCTACCCAGGGTGACATAGTGAGACTCTGTCTCAAAAAACAAAAACAAAAAAAAAAAAAGAAAAAAAACCCAGTTGTATAGAATATTTGTGTTTTTAATTAAGCAAAAAGTGGACTTGCCATGTTAGATGAATAAAAGGATTTTTCAGTTGTTTCTAGGTTTCTCTTCTATATAGTGATAGAGATGCCATATTGCACCTAACATACCATCTAGATCAGTGGTTATCTTTTCTTTCTTTCTTTCTTTCTTTCTTTCTTTCTTTCTTTCTTTCTTTCTTTCTTTCTTTCTCTCTCTCTCTCTCTCTCTCTCTCTTTCTTTCTCTCTCTCTCTCTTTCTCTTTCTTTCTTTCTTTCTCTCTCTCTCTCTCTCTCTTTCTCTCTTTCTCTCACTTTTTTGCCTGTGGTAGAGTGCTGTGGCATCACAACTCAAAGCAACCTCCAGCTCTTGGGCTTAGGCAATTCTCTTGCCTCGGCCTCCCTAGTAGCTGGGACTACAGGTGCCCGTCATGATGCCTGGATATAGATTAGTGATTTTTTTTTTTTTTTTTTTTTGAGACAGAGCCTCAGGCTGTCGCCCTGGGTAGAGTGCCGTGGCATCACAGCTCACAGCAACCTCCCAACTCCTGGGCTCAAGCGATTCTCCTGCCTCAGCCTCCCAAGTAGCTGGGACTACAGGCACCCGCCACAATGCCCAGCTATTTTTTGGTTGCAGCCATCATTGTTGTTCAGTGGGTCCTGGCTGGATTTGAACCCACCAGCTCAGGCGAATGTGGTGCCACCTTAGCTGCTTGAGCCACAGGCGCTGAGCCGATCAGTGATTTTTTTCAGCCACTGTGCCTTGGCACACTGGTGTGCCACTAAAATTTTTAAAGATCATTAAATTATTTTCAAAAGAAGTTCAAAGCACAGTAAGTATATTCTTTTTTTTGATCAACATAATTTAAGTGTGCTGCAGAAGTTTAATTATAGGTTCAAGTGTGCCATGAGATTAAAAAAAGGTTGAAAAACACTAATCTAGATTAATGTTTTTGCCTGTGACCAATGACTGATCATAATAGTTGCCTTCTGTAATCACAGTTGTAGAGGGCAAAGTGTTTTCTTGCCTCGCACATTCTTAGCATCCTCAAAACGTACCAGTTAATGAAGTTGGCACTGCATAGTAAGTCCTCACTTAATGTCATTGGTGGGTTTTTGGAAACTGTAGCTTTAAGTGAAATGAAGTATAGCAGGTCCTGGAATAACAATCTTGACAAGAAAAACAATTGGTTCTCATTTCTTTTTTTTTTTTTTTTTTTTGAGACAGAGCCTCAAGCTGTCCCCCTGGGTAGAGTGCCGTGGCATTACAGCTCACAGCAACCTCCAACTCCTGGGCTCAAGCGAGTCTCCTGCCTCTGCCTCCCAAGTAGCTGGGAC
>CAUYTI010122763.1:0-16248 GCA_963575145.1 Galago senegalensis | reverse complement strand
CCCCTGGGTAGAGTGCCGTGGCATTACAGCTCACAGCAACCTCCAACTCCTGGGCTCAAGCGAGTCTCTTGCCTCCGCCTCCCAAGTAGCTGGGACCACAGGTGCCCACCACAACGCCCAGCTATTTTTTTGGTTGCAGCCGTCATTGTTGTTTGGCAGGTCTGGGCTGGGGATTCGAACCCGCCACCTTAGGTGTACGTGGCTGGTGCCTTAGCCGGTTGAGCTATAGGCACCGAGCCTAATATTTCTATTTTTAGTAAAGACAGAGCCTCACTCTTGCTCAGGCTGGTCTAAAACTCCTGAGCTCAAGCCATCCTCCTGCCACAGCTTCCCAAGTAGCTGAGACTTACAGGCACAAGCCATAACACCCAGCTAATTTTTGTTTTCTATGTTTAGTAGAGATGGGGTCACCCTTTTGCTCAGGCTGGTCTCAAACTCCTGAGCTCAAGCAATCCTCCTGCTAGGAGTGCTAGGATTACAGGCGTGAGCCACTTGCACCCACCCAGACCTGGTTATTTATGTGACTAAAGCTGCCCTTCTATCTTCCTCTGGTCAGATGGTCTGAGCTTATTTAGGAAGACCCCCTTGTGTCTTCCTTGTGCTGAGGAAGATAAGGAAACCATTGAGTAGGAACTAGGTCAGCTGCCTTTCAGTGTTTATCATAGTCATCAAAGCAAATTTCTTAGGCTTAGAAGTTTCATGTCTTTTAAACGGATTCCCTGTTCTCTTTTATCCAAACCAGAAGTGCATTTGCTAATCATCCCACTTTCAAGCAAATGTATATACCATAGTGTATGTGTGTTGCAGGGGATGGGGGAGGGATGTTGTGTGATTTTGTTTTTTTCAAATTATTATTATTTTTTGGCTTCCATATCTAATTATTTGCTGGGCAAATGTTTCACGTATAAACTATACAAAAACATTTCCAGGCTGAGTATGAAATTTTGGAATCAATAGTGGGAACTTCTTCAGAGAGAAACCAGACTTAAATGTCAACATATATTCCCCAACTCTCTGCTGCTTGATCTTGGTCAGAGTGAAGTCAGGGTTCAGTGGTGAGGGCTATAGTCTGTTGCCATGGAAATGATTGTGCTGTCACAAATTTAGTCTGATGACTTCATGGTGAAGAAGAGCAGATGGTCTGGAAGAGAATGAAGACCTAGGGGGGAATAAGCCATCTTAGATCCTTCTTGTAAGTAGATGGGAGCAAAAATAATAAGCAAAAAACGACCTTACTGTAGTTTTACAAAGGCTACCAAGCAAGAAAGAACTGAGCCAATGTAAAACTGCGAGGTACTTTTCCATAAGAGGCAAAAACAAGCATTATAATGAAGGAGGAAGCACAAGTAAGAATACAAATCAGCTTCCAAGTTCATATTCCAAAGCTGCCTCTTCAACCTACTTCAGCTTCTCATTCAACCACTACTGAACTCAGTAATATAAAAAATGCTTAGGGCCAGTGGTAAAGCCTATCTTTGTGGTAGCTTTCATAATGTCACATTTTTAGATATTTTTGGTTTTAGCATTCATTTGATTTGGGCATCCTAGATCATATATATGCAGCAGCCTCAAACACAGAGTTGGACAACTGGTCTGCTGGGTTTGGAGTCTGCACAGCAAAATCAGGAGCATGCATAGCTCACTCATCTCACCCTAAGTGGTCCTGGGCCCAGACCCAATTCTCCAGCCAAGATGACACTCTGAAAACCAGTCTCCACTGTCAGGACAATAAAACTGAGGTACCCTCAAAAGTGACATTGACCAAAAGCCCCGACTTTTTTTTTTTTTGAGACAGATTTTTACTCTATCACCCTGGGTAGAGTGCCATGGCATCATAGCTCACAGCAACCTCACACATCTAGGCTCAAGCGATCCTCTTGCCTCAGCCTCCTGAGTAGCTAGAACTATAGGCAGCTAGTTTTTTCTATTTTTAGTAGAGACAGAGTCTCACTCTTGCTCAGACTGATCTTGCACTCCTGAACTCAAGCCATCCACCCACCTCAGCCTCCTTAAGTGCTAGGATTACAGGCATGAGCTACTGTGCCTGACCTAAAAGCACTAACTTAAAAGTATCATTCTGGTAACTTCTCATTATGATATTGTTTATTTAAAGGGCAAAGAAATTTCCCAAGCTTCTTGCTACAGTGTAAATAAATGTTTGTGCCACCCTGTGCCAAAATTCATATATTGAAATCCCAATGATGATATTAAGAGTTGGGGCCTTGGGCAGCACCTGTGGCTCAAAAGGGTAGGTGGCTGATCCCATATGCCGGAGGTGGCAGGTTCAAACCCAGCCCCAGCCAAAAACAAAAAAAGAATAGTAGAAAAAAATAAAAAGAGTTGGGGCCTTTCAGATATGATTAGGTCATGATCCCTGTGAATGGGATTAGTGTCCTTATAAAAGAGAGCAAAGACAGGTCCCTCACTCATTCTGCCATGAGGACACATCAAGAAGATATCTGTGAACCAGAATGCATCAGCCATTACCAGACGTCAATCTGCCAGTGCCTACATCTTGCACTTCCAGCTTGCAGGCTACAAGAAATTTATGCTGTTTATAAGCTATGGTACTTTGTTATAGCAGCCTAAATATAGGCTAAGATAATTATAAACACCCATTAAGTCATTCATCCTTAGAAACACACTATTTAGAATAAAGGCAACAAGAGAGATTTCCCAGTACCACCATTCTCTGGGGTTGACGATCAAATGATTTAACCATGACAATATAACATCAGATACTAGCTAGTCTGTGCCAGCCTAAGTGCTTTGTTATAAAAAAATTTTGTATTAAAATAAGTAAGATTTATAGAAAAGTTGCAAATGTTAGTTGACAGCAACAGGAAATTTCATTCCCCTTTCACTCTCTTTTGGAATTGGCAGCCTTAATTGGAGTCCTTCAACAATCATATCATAAGGAAGCAAGTGGGTGATCTGTAATGGTGCAAGGGCATTTGGCAAAGGGGGTGAGTGAGACATGACATCTATCTGGAGGAAGGAGAGGCATTTCTAATTTACACGGAGATGTCAAATGCAGTGATGGCAGCTCCGGTTGAAGAATGCTTTCCTTGACCAGATCTGTCGTGTCTGTTGTGTTTGTCGTGGAACACAAGACAAACAGTGGCTTTAGAAATGAACACATTTATCGAGCAATTGATGGTTCTGGGTCAGGAAGTAGATCCATGATGCCATTAAAAATCAATGATTTTTTTCCACTCTGACATCCTCAGTGTGTTCAATGTTTCTCTCATAGCAACAGAATTCCTGGTGTAGTACCAAGACTGCTTCCTCATACAATCATATGGAACCCTCTATTTTTATCAAGAATAAAAACTATTCCCATAAGTAAACTCCTCCTCCTACCCCTGCAACTTCCCCTCATGTATCATTGGCCAGGACTGGGTCACATAGCTATACTGGCTTCCATTAGAACTGGGAATGACAGCCTAAAAAAGAAGAGAGGTGACGACCAATAGTACCTGCCCCACCCATGAAAGAAGTCTCTTCGACTTTCTGTCTCAAAGGCAACCTACAAGTTAAATGAGCAAAAAGCATTTCAACCCCCCTTCTCTTTGACTCTGGAATTTCTTTTTTTTTTCATTATTATTATTATTATTATTATTATTATTATTGCAGTTGTGGCTGGGGCCAGGCTTGAACATGCCACCCCTGGTATATGGGACCAGCACCCTACTTCTTGAGGCACAGGAACCACCCTGGAATTTCTTTAATGAATGACTTTGTAACCTCTATGTTATCTCTCACTTATTCAGCCTAACTGGAGAAAAGATAAGTCTGAGCTCATTTGACATTTAAAAAAATGAAACAGTTTCAGAAATTTGCATGTCTACTACTTTGAACTCCAGCTGACTATTAAGGACTGGGCTAAAGAGGGAAGGTCACTAACTGATCTTTAATAATGAAAGCTTTAATGAACACAAACTAATCACCTGGGATAATTACATTCTTTGTACACAACTGTACCTACCAAGCTTCTTGAGTATTCTCCCTCTTCCCCACAACCCTGTTTAAAATGTGTATCTTGACTAGGCACAGTGACTCATACCTGTAATTCCTGGCCAAGGGGGGAGGATTGTTTGAGGCCAAGAGTTCAAAATCAGCCTATATAAGATAGTGAGACTTCTGTCACTACAAAAAATAGAAAAATTATCTGGGTGTAGTGGCACATATCTGTAGTCTCAACTACTCAGGAGCCTGAGGCAGGAAGATCGCTTGAGCCCAGGAGTTTGAGGTTGCAGTGAGCCATGATGACATCGTGGCACTTGGCCTGGGCAACAAGGCAAGAGCATGTCTAAAAGAATAATAATGTGTGTCTTGGTAGAGGTAAAAGCCACTTAAGAGAACAACTAAAGGGCTCAAAGGAGTAAGGTGCTGGCCCTTACCAGGGGGTGCCAGGGGTGGCGGGTTCAAACCCAGCCCCGGCCAAAAAAAAAAAAAAAAGAGAGAGAGAACAACTAGAGGAAAATTAACCCAATATTGGCTTCTTAATGTATCCATAACTTAGCTTTTCTTTGTTTATATAGAAATGCTCTTTTTATTAAAAGTTCATTTGATTCACTCCATCTTACTTCTGGAACATCTTTTTCAAAAGCTTTGTGTGCCAGAAAATTTGAGTGTAAGTTAAATTTTCCTAAATCAAAAAGCATGGATATCCAGTCATGATCTTTATAGTTAGAGAAATCCTGGGCACAGTGTCTCATGCCTGTGGAGCACTTTGGGAGGCTTAGGTAGAAGGATTCCTTGAACCCAGGAGTTTGAGGCTACAGTGGGCTATGACTGTACCATTGTACTCCACCCTGGGCAATAGAGTGAGACTTTATCACTAAAAAGAGAGAGATGGTGGCTCAGCATCTGTGGCTCAAGCAGCTAAGGAGCCAGCCATGTATACCTGTGCTGGTGGGTTCAAATCCAGCCTGGGCCTGCCAAACAACAATGATGGCTGCAACCAAAAAATGGCCAGGTGCTGTGTGTGGCAGGTGCCTGTAGTCCCAGCTACTTGGGAGCTGAGGCAAGAGAATCACTTAAGCCCAGGAGTTGGAGGTTGCTATGAGCTGTGATGCCACAGCACTCTACCCAGGGCAACAGCTTGAGAGAGAGATAGAAATAGAGATATCTTATTTGTGAATCTTCTCTAAAACAAAATATCCCATCAACAAATCAAATAATCACTCCCTAATTATTTCTTCTATAAACATAAATTTACATAGAGAAAGTTTTACTGATATGCAGTATATAATTTTGCCTTGGTTTTCCTTAGTTGTATTATTTTCAATAGTATCCACATTTCTCATAACAAAATTTCCTAAGAAGCTCTTGTTTTTACACACCTTGAGGAAGACACTTCCTTCTACACACACCACACGCATGCGCACACACACACCCCCCCCCAAACAAAGAGACACATTAAACTCTACTCCTCCTCAAACTTGCCTTTCTCCTTAGTTAAATTTTTTGGAAAAGATATGAATAAGCTTCATTTCGCCCCCTCTGAGCCCCACTTCCAAGACTGAAAAATTAAATCTGATCTGGGTCATTCTCACAGGAACAGTACTTCCTTTTCTTTTAGTGTCCTGGATTTGCTAAAGAGCACAACGGCAAGAAAATAAAACAGCAGATTAGAGTCAGCCGCTAGTCAGTCACCCATCGCATCATGAAATTACCTCCTTTGTGGTGGCATATTTAATTTAAATCTGCCTGTGGTTCCTGCACTTTTTGTAGGGATACCAAGAAAGCAAAAGACACATCATTCCTAATTATATGAAGTTTGATTACTTTAAAGTACCCTTTCAGTGCCCTTTATAGGAGAAAATGAACTGTCCCCTATGTATTAATGATACTTCCTCCATGTGAAGAATTTGCTCAAATAATCTTGGAAACCACTTCAGCTCATACCCTTTAGGGCCTAAGGGAAGATTTTAAAGCATTGTCATTGCAATTGGGCTGTGCTTACCTTCTGTCAGAGAATCTTGGCAGAGACGTGTAGAGTCAGAGACCTTTCAAAGCCTCACAAGGGGTCGGGAGGGCTTGCCAGAGGTAGCCAAGGGAAGGGAGGCGTAGAACAAGGGCGCCCGTGAGATGGCAGTGAGTGCTGCTTTACTCACCCCCCTTTGCCAAATGCCCCTGCACCATTACAAATCACCCACTTGCTTCCTGCCCCATATGTCACTGGATTCCAGCTGGTGGTACTCTGGCTGGCAGTCACTTCTGGATAAGCTAAGTGTCTTCAGCCTTTGATTAGATAGGTCATTGGGCTGCAAAGCAGCCTCATCCAGGGTAGTTCTCATGCTTGAGGGTCAAGAGAGATCAGAGGGGGCGGCGCCTATGGCTCAAAGGAGTAGGGCGCCGGCCCCATATGCTGGAGGTGGGTTCAAACCCAGCCCCGGTCAAAAACGGCAAAAAAAAAAGGAGAGAGAGAGAGATCAGAGGTAATATAGGGAGACCGTCCCTTATTTCATAGTCCAGCATTGGGAGAGGCAGCTGTGTACGCTGACCCATGTCTTCCTTCCAAAAGGCAGCTTGGGGCCTACAATAGCAGTGGGCACTGGAGTAGGGTAGACCTTGTTCAAATCCTGGCTTGACCTTATTAATGGTGGAATGATTATGGGCAAATTATTTGACCCCTTTGACTCTTTTCTCATATGGAAAATGGTGATAATAATTCTGCTAACTTCCAATCCCCTCCCAGGTTTAGAGTAAACAGTTGGAAAGCATCTGACTTTTAATATTCTTTTGACTATTTCCTTTACTTTCTTTTCTTAAAAATACATTTCTTGGAGGGCATGGTGGCTCATGCCTGTAATCCTAGCACTCTGGGAGGCTGAGGAGAGAGGATTGCTTGAACTCAGGAGTTTGAGGCTAGCCTGAGCAAGAGCAAGATCCCCGTCTTCACCAAAAAGAGAAAAATTAGCTGGATGTGTTGGCATGTGCCTATAGTTCCAGCTATTTGGGAGGCTGAGGTAGGAGGATTGCTTGAATCCAGGAGTTTGGGATTACTGTGAACTAGGCTGAGGCCATGGCACTCTAGCCTGGGCAACAGAGTGAGGCTCTGTTCCCCCCCCCCAAAAAAAAAAGAAAGAAGGAAAGACAAGAAAAGAAAAGAAAAGAAAAAGAAAAAGAAGAAAAAAATTCATGTATTGTTGTACAGAATGAAAAGAATCCTCATCCAGTGGGATGGCAGGAGAAAAATTTGTGGCCACTTTGCCTTTGTAGGCCAGTAGATGTGTATAAACGGGCAGTTTTAAAGAACAGACATTAGTCAAAAATCAGCCATAAAGGTGAGTCCAAAAACATATGATCCCCACCCACTTTACAAAATGAAATCTCAAAGCCTTTGGAACCTCTAAGTGAGCCTTTTCACCCTTGGTTTAGATCGGAGGTCCTCAAACTTTTTAAACAGGGGGCCAGTTCACTGTCCCTCAGACTGTTGGAGGGCTGTTCTGTGGGCCCAGGATGAGTCAGCTGCTAAGCAGGACAGGCAGTGGAGGCAAAAACACCCGGCAGGCCGGATAAATGTCCTCGGCGGGCCGCATGTGGCCTGCAGACCATAGTTTGAGGACCCCTGGTTAGATAGCTACATGACCATCTATGAGTCTTAAAACTGAAGGTTTATTTTTATGGATGCCCAATGTGCCACAGTGCCTTCTGTACTTCTTTTTCTAGGGTGAATTGACCAGTAATTTTTAAAATTTCTACACACACATATACACTACAGTAGCTCTCAGCTGCCAGCCTCCTATCTTCTCCTTGAGTCTCCTTTCTCAAAAAACTGTCACAAGCAGGATGAGCTCTTCCTTTCCTCCTGGTATTTTTTTCCTAGCCAAGGCAATTCCATGCCCAGCTAACCCTAAGGTGATGATCATTTGTATTCACCAAGACAAGAGCTAGTCTAAAAGTGCCACCAAACCTGACAAAAGTCAGGGAAGCCCTCACTAGATAGTCTCCCTAAGAAAGTGTTTTCTTCTTCTGTTTAATTCCAGGTCGGGGCTGCATGCTACTGTGTTTACCATTGTGCTGTCACCCAATGAATAGAGGACAGATTTCCTTTCACCTGACTCTGAAGTGCTACCCAGACAGAGGAAATAAATATTACAGCCAACTCTTTCTACCTCCCCTAAATAACTGATTATTCATCCTTCCCTTTCCCACACCACTTTTGAACTGTTTGTATTTGACACTGCACCAGTGGGGACATTTCATTCTTTACCCCAGGCAAGGCTCCTTTCCTATTCACACCTTAAAGCAGGGTAAACGAAGATGACACGTGTGAGACCTGAGAGGGAGCTGTGTGGAAGGCAAGACCCAAACACCAGAGCCCCTCTGCATAGATGTCCCATGTCTCTTAACTCAGGATGCAAAGCACTCAAAGCTCATTAGACTGACGTGACCTTGGAACTACAACTTAACCTTTCCCTTTGCCCCAGTGCCCTTCCCTATGATGACATAAGAACACATCCAGACTTTAAGTTTATGGGAACCTCAAGCTATTTATAAAATGACAATTTTTTTCTACCCAGCATGCTGAATCCACTTTGCTCCTTAGTTTGGCTGTCAGTTCACTCAGGTTCTACCTCTCCAGGACTAGTCACTGAGAAAGAAGAAAGAAGGCATCTCTTAGTCTTGAAAAAAGTGCAAAGCTGTTTATGACTGGGCCCTATAGGCTTTGTGCTCAAAATTCAAAAATAGCATGCCTTTTGTTGGTGACAGTCTGAATTCTTTAATTCTCCCTCATTTTTGAACCAAAAGTAATTTCTATAGCCAGCTTCCTAGAGTAGGACACTGGAATTTGGAATTAACCTTGAGCTTAAACTTCCTGAGTCTTGTTTTCCTTGCTTGTATGCAAAATCTATAACAGGGTTCACTAACATTTAGCTCACAGAATTGCTCTTTGTAAAAATCAAATTAAAGAAGACATATATGAGGGAGCACTGTGAACTCTAAATGGGTTCTACACGTGTAAACAATCATTAGACCAAGTTCTATTTTTTTTTTTTTAAGACAGAGTCTCACTCTGTCACCCTGGGTAGAATGCCATGGCATCATTGTAGCTCAGAGCAACCTCAAATTCTTTTTTGTTTTTTGAGACAGAGCCTCAAGCTGTCCCCCTGGGTAGAGTGCCATGGCATTACAGCTCACAGCAACCTCCAACTCCTGGGCACAAGCGAGTCTCTTGCCTCCGCCTCCCAAGTAGCTGGGACCACAGGCGCCCGCCACAACGCCTGGCTATTTTTTGGTTGCAGCCATCATTGTTGTTTGGCAGGTCCGGGCTGGGGATTCGAACCCACCACCTTAGGTGTACATGGCTGGTGCCTTAGCCAGTTGAGCTATAGGCACCGAGCCCTCATTTTCATTTCTATCCATATTTTCAAATTTTCTCTATGGTGATATATACTTGTATAAAATTAAAAGAGAAATTTACTTCTTTTGTATAAGAAGTCAAGATAATCATTTTTAAATGACTACATGAATGTAGAATTATCATATAATGGGTACGGAGTTTCTATTTGCAATGATGAAAAAGTTCCAGAAATGGATAGTGGTAATAGTTTGACAACATTGTAAATATATTTAATGCCAGCGAATTGTACACTTAAAATGGTTGAAGTGGTAGTATATACTTTACTATAATGAAAAAATAGATAAAGAAGGTTTAAAAATCACTACAGATTATCCCTACTATTAACTGAAATGTATTAAGTATCATGATCTTGCCATGCTTCAATTGTGTTCTTTAGACACATGTCCACAACACTATTACTTGCTGTATGAGAATAATAAACATCAACTAATATCTATTGAGGAGTGGAGTGGAATTTTTACACATAAAATGTATATGTATTTTATACACAATATGTTATTTAATATTCTCCAAGGTTCATGAGCTAAATAACATTACTATCTCCATTTTGAATATGAAGAAACTGAGGCCAAGAAAGTTTAAATAATTTGTCAAAGGCCACTCAGCTAGTAAGAAAAACCAAGGTCTACTTAATAGCAAATTATTGCTTTTCACCACCTTGTTATTGCAGTTTGACTACACCATCTCTATATAGTATTGCCATATAGGTACTTGGGACACAGCATCCTTGTGGTTATAAAAAATTCATTCCCCTCACCTAACAGGCACAATGTAAGGGTATACGGCACATGTCCTGGGTGAAGAGCTCAACTACAACTTGGACTGTACCTAATAGATGCAAACAACATAACCTATTTATTTGTACCTTCATATTAATCTGAAAAAAAAATTCTCCCATAACTTTCCAACTTTGAGTTTACTTAAAAGTCTACCACGTTTACTTTCAAACTTTGTGTTTCCATTATGTTTAAAAAACTGACTAACATAGTTTTCATGGAAATCATTCCCATGATTATTAATTAGTCTTATTAACTTTGTAATCATGTTAAAAATTATATTATAGTAATTTACACTATTTTGGTCATAGACAGAGTCAATAGAAAGTGCAATGTAGGCTCCGTGCCTGTGGCTCAAGTGGCTAAGGCGCCAGCCACATACACCTAAGGTGGCAGGTTCGAATCCAGCCCAAGCCCACCAAACAACAATGATGGCTGCAACCAAAAAAAAAAATCCAGGTGTTATGGTGGGCACCTGTGGTCCCAGCTACTTGGGAGGCTGAGGCAAGAGAATTGCCTAAGCCCAGGAGTTGGAGGTTGCTGTGAACTATGATGCCCCGGCACTCTACCCAGGGGGACAGCTTGAGGCTCTGTCTCAAAAAAAAAAGAAAGTGCAATGTAGGATGCATTTTGAACATGTTTTTCCAAGGTGAGGTCAGAGCTTTCTGGAGATACTAAAGAAAATAATCATCCAGTCATCATTCTAAACTCACTGACAGAGTCCATAGAATTTAGGGGGATGACCAGGGTTTGGGCTAGGCCTGTGTTTAGGAAACAAAGTCAGCTTACACATTCTTCCAATTTGGAAGCTTTAAGTGTATACTTTGTATACGTGAAGGGCAGCTCACTGGTTCTAAGCCTCACTCTTATTTCTCCCTCATACTCCAAAGTTCTCAAGAGTGAATGCTATTAAGGGTTGGGGAAATTTAGACTCACTACTATCTTTTGGTATGGTTTGGAGCTCCTGTGAGGATCCTGGAACCCATCTCCTCCCCTAAGTGCCATTATGAGTTTCAGTTCTGGACCAGATATATGGCCATGCTCCTAGACAGACAATGACTAGAAGCACATTTCTTTGAGCCCCTGGAATTGACCCTTCAGACACTGAAGGCTCAAGTTTGAGATGTAGTAAGCTACCTAGGGTATGAAGTGCAGATGAACCATAAAATGCAACAGTGTCTGTACAGGAAGCCTAACTTTGCATTGCATTGACTTAATTTCCCCAAATAAAATATAATAACGAATTCATTTAAAATAAAGAATGAGCCCAGTGCAGTGACATGTGCCTATAGTCCTTGCTACTTGGGAGGTTTTGGGAGGAGGAGTGCTTGAGGCCAAGAGTTCAAGGCTGTAGTGCACTACGATTGCACTTGTGAATATACATTGCACATTAGCCTGGGCAACATAGCAAGACTCCATTTCCAGAAATAATGTAATTTTTAAAAATTGGAATGCTATTTTAAGACCTGTCAAGATAAATGGAAATCTAGAAGTTTTGTAAGCTCACTTCTGAAAGAAATATGAAAAACAATTAAAAGTTATCAATATTAACTATACTTTTCATAGAAGATGAGAAAGTAAAGGTAATGCCAAGAATTTGTCCAGTCATGCAGAACTGAAGTCTGAGTATGGAAGTGACTCGGTTAATCAAAATCAAAGGAGGATAACAAAATACCCTTTGAATATATTAAGAACATATGAAAATTGGATGAACATGCACAAACCAAAAAACTCAGAAGCTTGACCCATTTAAAGTCCAAAAGATTTGACACTGAAAAGATTTTCCACTTTTTTTTTTTTTCTGCAGTTTTTGGCCGGGGCTGGGTTTGAACCTGCCACCTCCACATATGGAGCTGGAGCCCTACTCCTTTGAGCCACAGGTGCCACCCCTATTTTCCACAATTTTAATTAAAACTCTATGAGAAGTTCTTCATATGAATTTCTACTACCTGTAGATGTGCCCCAGCTGTTACACAAATGACCAGCATTTGATGTCCCTATTTAAAAAGAAGGCATGCTTACCACCCTGATCTGAAAGCCACAAACTTTCCTTTTTATTCTTTTAGAGACAGAGTCTCACTTTATTGCCCTCAGTAGGGTGCCGCAGTGTCACAGCTCACAGCAACCTCCGACTCCTGGGCTTAGTCAATTCTCTTGCCTCAGCCTCCCAAGTAGCTGGGACTACAGATGCCCACCACAACACCAGGCTATTTTTTGTTACAGTCTGGCTGGGGCTGGGTTCAAACCCGCTACCCTCGGTATATGGGGCCAGAGCCCTATCCATTGAGCTACAGGCGCCGCCCAAGAAGGCTACAAATTCTTAATTAACCATTGAAAGGTATACACAGAAATAATAAATGCATATTCTTTTTTTCTTTCATTGCTGATAGTAAATAAATATTAAATGTCCATTATCCTGGCTTATGAAGGGAAGATGAAAGAGAGACTTCAAAACAGAGTATAACCATTAAATCATTCATACTTTAATTCACAATATATTTGTTAATTGTAAATTGCTTCCCTACATTTAGGCCAGGATTTCTCAACTTCAATATTGTTGATGCTTTGGGTCAGATAATTTCTTTTTGTTTTATCTGAACAAATAGATGTTGTGGGGGCTTTCCTGTGCATTGTAGGATATTACCAGTATCCATGGTGTTTATCATGAGATGACAAAAGCAACCCCCAGTTGTGACAAGCAAACATGTCCACAAACATTGCTAAAAGTCCCCTGGGGAGGCAAAATCTCTTTAGTTGAAAACTCCTGATTGACACTAATATCAAAATCAGTTTGTATTGGCCGGATGCAGTAGCTCAAACCTATAATTCTAGCACTCTGGGAGGCTGAGGTAAGAGGAGCACTTGAGGTCAGGAGCTCAAGACCAACTTAAGCAAGCATGAGACCCCCATCTATACTAAAAAAAAAAAAAGAAAGAAAGAAAAAATTAACGGAGCCCTGTGGTATGCTTCTGTAGTTTTAGCTACTTGGGAGGCTGAGGCAGGAGGATCACGTGAGCGGAGGAGTTTGATGTTGCTGTGAACTAGTCTGACACCAAAGCACAGTACTCTAGACAGGGCAACAGAGTAAGACTCTGTCTCAGAACAAAGCAAAATTAGTTTGCCTTTTCTGCTGGGCATATACCAGCTGGTAAGTAGAGAAAGTGACCTAAGAGAGTACAAGAAGCAGCAGGCCCAGGACAAAGAAAATTTATTTCAGATAATCTGCAGTGTGGATAATCAACAAGTAATTCATGGGAATTAAATATAGGGCTGGGAGCATCTTATTAGAGCCAATTGGGAGACAGTGAGTGATTGAGGTTGGTATAAATACCGGACATGGTTATAATCACCTTCCGGCCGCCAGACTCTGACTGCCGAAGATCAAATCAAGTATTCCTTTTATAGAACTGCATGACTTTATTCACATTGTGCAATTGAGAGCTTGTTTTCCAGTCATTGACAGCTGGTGTAGCAGAAAGACTGCCAGACGCTTGGGTCAGGCAAGCAATCGCAAAATGCATGTTGGGCCTGAGAAGATGCAGAGGTGATGACTAAGGATTAAGAAGGAAGAAATAATCACTAGTAACTTAAACATAAACTTGGTAGTGTTTCTGCTGCTTCTAGGCAAAGTACATTTTAGTCCCCTTTATGTATTTGTGTATATTTCATAGTCAAAAAACTTTTTTTTTTTTTGAGACAGAGCCTCAAGCTGAGCCCCTGGGGAGAGTGCCATGGCTTCACTGCTCACAGCAACCTCCAACTCCTGGGCTCAAGCGAGTCTCCTGCCTCAGCCTCCCAAGTAGCTGGGACCACAGGCGCCCGCCACAACGCCCAGCTATTTTTTTGTTGCAGCCATTATTGTTATTTGGTGGGCCCAGGCTGGCTTCAAACCTGCCACCTTATGTGTATGTGGCTGGCGCCTTAGCCGCTTGAGCCACAGGCGCTGAGCCCAGAGACTCACTTTATCACCTGGAGTAGAATGCTGTGGCATCACAGCTCATAGCAACCTTAAACTCTTAGGCTTAAGTGATCTTCTTGCCATAGCCGCCCAAGCAGCTGGGATTATAGGTGCCCACCACAACACTCAGCTAGTTTTAGAGACCGGGTCTCATTCTTGCTCAGGCTGGTCTCAAACTCTTGAGCTCAGGCGATCTACCTGCCTCAGCCTCCCAGAACACTAGGATTACAGACATCAGCCACTGTGCCTGGCCTATTTATTTATTATTTATTTTGAGACATAGTTTCACTTTGTCACTCTTGGTAGAGTGCCATGGCATCATAGCTCACAGCTACCTCAAACTCCTGGGCTCAAGTGATTCTCTTGCCTCAGCCTCCCAAGTAGCTGGGACTACAGGCACCTGCCACAATGCCCAGATACTTTTAGAGAGGGGGTCTCACTCTTGTTCAGGCTCTTCTCTAACCTCTGAGCTCAGGCGATCCATTCACCTCAGCCTCCCAAAGTGCTAGGATTACAGGCGTGAGCCACCACACCCAGCCTTATTTATTTTTTAGAAAAGGTCTCACTTGTCTATCCAGGCTAGAGTGTAGTGGCATCATCATGTTCACTGTGACCTCAAACTCCTGGGCTCAACTGATCCTCCTGCCTAAGCCTCTGGACTAGCTGGGACTACAGGTGCACAACACCAGGCCTCGCTAATTTTTTAATTTTTAGTACAGATGGGGTCTCATTATCACCAGTCTGGTTTCAAGTGATCCTCCCAAAATGTTACAATTATTGTGCTAGACTTCCCATTTTATTTTATTTGAGACAGAGTCTCACTATGTCACCCTTGGTAGAGTGCCATGGAATTATAGCTCACAGCAACCTCAAACTCTTGGGCTTAAATGATTCTCTTGCTTCAGCCTCCCAAGTAGCTGGGACTACAGGTACCCATAACAGCGCCCAGCTATTTTTTTTTTTTTTTGAGTGAGACGGAGCCTCAAGCTGTCCCCCTGGGTAGAGTGCCGTGGCATCATGCTCACAGCAACCTCCAACTCCTGGGCTCAAGCGAGTCTCCTGCCTCCGCCTCCCAAGTAGCTGGGACTACAGGCACCCACCACAACACCTGGCCATTTTTTGGTTGCAGCCATCATTGTTGTTTGGCGGGCCTGGGCTGGGGATTCGAACCCGCCACCCTAGGTGTATGTGGCTGGCACCTTAGCCACTTGAGCCACAGGCGCCGAGCCTAAAGGATTTTCTTTTCTTTTTTTTTTTTTTTTTGGTGGTTTTGGCCAGGGCTGGGTTTGAACCCTCCACCTCTGGCATATGGGGCCAGCGCCCTACTCCTTGAGCCACAGGTGCCGCCCCCAGCTATTTTTTTGTTGCAGTTGTCTTTGTTTAGCTGGTCTAGGCTGGGTTCAAACCTGCCAGCCTCAGTGTATGTGGCTGGTGCCATAACCACTGTTCTACAGACACTGAGCCAAGACTTCCCATTTTAGAGAGAGGACATCACACAGATTGGGGAAGAGCTACTCAGATTAGTCAACAAGTGGTAGGACTGCACAAGTGGTGTGCACCTGTAGTCCCAGCTAGTCCAGAGGCTTAGGCAGAAGGCTCACTTGAGCCCAGGAGTTTGAGGTCACAGTGAACAGTGATGATGCCACTACACTCTAGCATTCTCTTACTGAGAATAAGTTTCTCAAGCAGTTTGTGCCTTTGATCACCATCAATTTCATCTCAGTAAAATGGAGTTGTTGTGAGGATTAAATGAGTTAATTCATGTAGAGCACCTAGATCAGCCTGGCATTAGTATGAGTTCACCCTTACTGGGGCAGTGCCTGTGGCTCAAAGGAGTGGGGTGCCGGCCCCATATGCTGGAGGTGGCGGGTTCAAACCCAGCCCCGGTTAAAAACTGCAAAAAAAAAAAAAAAAAAAGAGTTCACCCTTATTACTCTATGCAGCTTCCCTCTTCCCTTTCACAGGTAGAATAGCAGCATGGCAGTATATAGAAGCAGTATTTCTTTTTTTTTTTTTTTGAGACAGAGCCTCAAGCTGTCCCCCTGGGTAGAGTGCTGTGGCATTACAGCTCACAGCAACCTCCAACTCCTGGGCTCAAGCGAGTCTCTTGCCTCCGCCTCCCAAGTAGCTGGGACCAC
>CAUYTI010122761.1:0-13696 GCA_963575145.1 Galago senegalensis | reverse complement strand
CTTTTTTTCTTTCTTTCTTTCTTTTTTTTGAGACAGAGTCTCAAACTGTCCCCCTGGGTAGAGTGCCATGGCATTACAGCTCACAGCAACCTCCAACTCCTGGGCTCAAGCGAGTCTCTTGCCTCCGCCTCCCAAGTAGCTGGGACCACAGGCGCCCGCCACAATGTCCAGCTATTTTTTGGTTGCAGCCGTCATTATTGTTTGGCAGGTCCGGGCTGGGGATTCGAACCCTCCACCTTAGGTGTACGTGGCTGGTGCCTTAGCCGGTTGAGCTATAGGCGCCGAGCCTCTTTCTTTTTTTTTTGAGACAAAGTCTCACTGTGTCACCCTCCGTAGAGTGCTATGATGTCACAGCTCACAGCAACCTCAAACTCTTGGGCTTAAGCAATTCTCTTGCCTCAGCCTCCCAAATAGCTGGGAGGTGCCTGCTACAATGCCTGGCTATTTTTTGGTTGCAGTTGTCATTGTTGTTTAGCAGGCCCCGGACTGGGCTCAAACCCGCCAGCTTCAGTGTATGTGCCTGGCGCCCTGCTCACTGAGCTCAGGGTGTCGAGCCCCTGGGGTGTTCTTTTTAAAGTTTAAAATGGCCTCAGTTCTTTCTAGTGGATAGTCATTAGGCAAGTAAAAGACATTTTAATAGTCTGTGCTCTATTTGGTGGCAGTCTGTACAGTTTCAGAACCCGAAGGCTCCTTTGGGGGATGCTTCCCAGCTCTGCATGCCACACTGCAGGCCCCTTATTAGAGACAATGTGGGCCCTGTCTCCTGGGTTTGTGTTTCACCCTAGTTTGCCCTCATCCTGGGGACTCGAATGGCCCTGAGGACACCTACTACACACAAGCTCAGCAACCTGTTCCTTTGAGTACATCATGGACCACCAGCCTGTGCCACCATTCTATCTGTGTGTCACAGACCCCCACCTCCTCTGTGCCTAGAGTTTGTCTCCTGGGCTCTGGCTACACATATGTGACCTCATGGAGGCAGCCATTTAGTCACCCAGGGTCTGCTGTCATCTTAAGCTCCCTGCTACCATGTTCCTTCTCTGCACCCTCACTTCCTGTTGGCCCATCACTTTGGCTGTCCTTGCCCAAATATTTCACCCCTTGCCTAACTGTCTTTCTGCTGAGTTCCTCCGTAGAAACCCCAGTTCTGTGTTCTCTGCCTCTCCAGGGGCTGAGTGGTAACTGAGAAAACCATGCAGCCAGGAGGACGGTGCCTCCCTAAATCACAGTCCCCAGTTAGAATGCTCCCTGCTCACTCCACAGAGCAGCTGACCCATCTCTCTAGACCCTCCCTCTGTTCTCTCCCCTTTCTCTGCAGAGGATCTTCTTGTTTCAACTGGAAATAGCATGGTCTGGTAGGAATTTCTCCTTCCAGCTGTGAAGTCTGCTGGTGCCATTGTCCCAGCTCCTGTCTCCTCTATACTTTCACAGCAAAAGAGGAGACCCTACCCCCACCGGCCAAGGCCACCCTGCCAGGTCACCTGCCCCTCCCTCCTCAGGCTTCTTGCAGCATTGGCGCCTCCCACTCCCATCCATGGTCTCTCTCTGTCTGCCAGCTCCCAGCAACTCCTAAGACACGCTCTAGTAAAACTTTCCCAACTCTTGTCATCTAATGGAGATGTCTCAATGCCTCTTCCCTTTTGTTTTGTTTATTTATTTAATTTGTCTGAGCTCACAGAGCCTCTTCCCTTCCTTAGCTGCGTGTCCAGCAGGACTGTCTGCAGTGCTTTCTTCTCTCTGTTGTCCCCCATGTTTCATCCCAAACTGCAGCCCCAACTTTCTCCCCACAGCTCCAAACAGTTGCTAGCTGGAGTTTTGACATAGTCGACCACCTGCCAGCCTCTTGAAACTGTCCTCCTCCCTCAACTACCCACCTGTCAGCTTCTGTCCTGTGCCCTCCCTCAGATCAGTGTTGGGTCCTGGGTCCTCCCTTTCTCTTCCCTCCTTGGCTGGGCTTTCACTGTGACCTCAGCCTCTGCCTGCCCATCTCTATCCCTTCTGAGCACTTGGCTGGGTCCCCTCTGTCGTCTATCTACCTCTCTGTCACATGTTAGCTATTGTATTATGTATTATCATCTGCTATCTATGATTATTATCCATCTCTCATCTAGCTAGGTGTCAGGCACCTTCTATTAAGCATCTCTGTGGCATAGATTATCTGCCATCATCTGTCTTCTCACATCCATGACCTTGACACTCTTCCACTCCAACATGACTCTTCCCTGTCAGCTCTGCCCTCTCAGTGTCCCCGGATTTGTCATTTCTCCTGCCGCTCTCATCACCTCTACTCTGGACAAGGTGGGATTTCACTCACAGCTGTCCTCGTCTCTAACCTTCCTTCCTTCAAGTCATTTTTCCTATCACAGCCCTAATAATCTTTTAGGAATAAAGATCTAATCCATGAAGGGTTGCTGTCACTGACCCCTCAATACCCACTGGGCAAAGAACAGGCCCTTCAGGGTGGCTGCGGGGCTCCTCCCGGGGTGGCCCTGAAGCCCCTCTGGCCTCACCTCACTCTGACCTTGGCTATGGCAGGCTGCACCTGCATGTTCTGCCCTGCCATGTGCCCTCCATCCCCCAACAGAGCCTCCCAGTGGCCCTCAGGCCTCAGTTTGATGGCATTTTCTTTGAGAGGCCTTCCTTACAGTGGTGGCTCCAGAATTTTGTACTGGTGTGGCCTATACAGGTGGCCTATATGTCTATCTCGGGGCAGAGTACGCAAGTGGACTTCTCTCAGAGGTGGGCTTGCATAGCACCTCTGTGATTGGCGATCACAGGAAAGCGTGAGTAGGTAGAAGTGACAATGATTCTCGGAAGAACGAGTCTCCCAAGCTGCCGCTGCCACCTGGGCCTTCTCAGGTTTCTGCCCCACCTTGGCTGGATGCCTTTGCAGGCTGCCTACTAGGCCTGTTCTTCCTCCTCTGCAGAGCCTGGAGCGCTGTGCTGAGGTTGCTTTCTACTTGTCTGTGTCTTGGGGTGCATTAGGGCAGTGCTAGTTCAGAGTGCTCAGAAGGAGCAGCATGGCATGCTCACTCTGCTACCTGTCCAGCAGCTGGGCCCGCTGTTCATGTCAAGCAAACACCAGAATTGATTCTGTATTTCTAAGTCTGTGATCACAGTGAAACAGGCTATATTGCATTGCAGGTCACCTACCAACCCTGTATGACTTTCACTTTGATAACACACGGAATCGATGGGTCCCGTGGAGTAAGTTAGTTCCAGAGTACAGCTACTCTCCAGAGAGGAGATTTATCGACATCCTGGGTAAGTGGGTCCAGCCTCTGCTCCCAGGTTCAAGACTATGTGATCCTTGTTCTGAGAGGAGTAATGGAGACCTTGTAGTGTCTCTGGCACCCTGAGTCCTACCCAGGGAACTGGTGGAGAGAAACTGAGGAGAGGGAGCTGTGGGCCCTGCTGAGAGGGCAGCACCTTAGGTCCTTTCAGTCTGCTGCTGGCTCTGAGCATCTTGGGATGGCTGCACCTCTCAGCTCCTCCCCCTGCTGGCAGGGCCCCCGCATGCATGGTGCTGCCTTGTTTTCCTTCATGTTTGCTTAGGCTCCCATCAGCCCTCAGAGCTGGCTGGGCATGGGAAGGACTCAAGGAAAGGATGGAACAGAGTGAACAAGGCAGTATTTTGTAAACAGTGCTGCCTTGCAGAATTGTGTGCTGTGGGCGTTTATATACTGAGACATACTTTAAATGCATTCCTCTGGGTATTTAGATGAAATATGGGCCAAATACGTTCTTGGAGCATGTAAATGATTTGGGTCCATTGTGCTTATACAGTGAGGAGCCCATCAGGATTGAAAACTGCTAATGTAGAATTGAGCCAGACTTGACTTGTAGTTTTATTCTATCTTCAGGAAATAAGATCTTTTTTTTTTTTTTTTGAGACAGAGCCTCAAGCTGTCCCCCTGGGTAGAGTGCCATGGCATTACAGCTCAGAGCAACCTCCAACTCCTGGGCTCAAGCGAGTCTCTTGCCTCTGCCTCCCAAGTAGCTGGGACCACAGGCGCCCGCCACAACGCCCGGCTATTTTTTGGTTTCAGCCGTCGTTGTTTGGCGGGTCCAGGCTGGGGATTCGAACCCGCCACCTTAGGTGTACATGGCTGGCGCCTTAGCCGGTTGAGCCATAGGCGCCGAGCCAGGAAATAAGATCTTTCAGGAGTCTGAGCAACAGGGAAGCTGAGTTTTTAATATCCTGAGTATAAACCAGAACTAGATGTTAAAAATGGTGTAGAGCCAGGTATGGTGGCACTCACCTTAAGACTAGCACTCTGAGAGGCTGAGGCAGAAGGATCACTTGAGGCCAGGATTTGGAGGCTGCAGTAAGCTATGTTGATACCACTGCACTTCAGTGAGATCCTGTCTTAAAATGAACAAACAAATAAAACCTAGTTTGGGCATTTTAAACCTGGACTGTGGTAACAATTATATAGCCTTATAACTGTATCAGATTCATCAAATTGTATACTTAAAATGGAATGCAAGTTATACCTTGACAAAGCTGTCAGAATACTGGCTGGCATAATGAGGTCCTCCTTAGAACAGGTTTCTCCTTACTTTGTTTTTGGAATCACAGCTGAGGTTGTGCTGATGCTTTTTAGGGGATTTGAGGGATTTTGTGGAACTCCAAGTTGCCAAATGTTCACCCTGTCTGGACTTCCTGCAATGCTTTCCTTCTTAATGTGTTTTTAATAGTTCATACCGTGGACACAACTCGGACTACTTGGATATTGGGACAAATGGTTAAAATTAAGCAAGCTGTTATTTTTGTTGGAGAATCTGGCACTTCTAAGACAGCCACGACCCAGACCTTCCTCAGAAATCTGAATGAAGACACATATGTGAGTCATTGCTAGTATTAGTTCTGTACTGCTGCATAACAAATGACCCTCGCAGCTTGGCACCAATGCACACTTGTCACTGCAGTTTCTGAGGGGGAAAGAATCTAGGAGTGGCATAGCTGGGTGGTTCTGGCCCAGGGTCTCTCACAGAATTGCAGTCAAGCTGCTGGCCAGGGCTTGACTAGGGCTAGGGGTCCTTGTCCAGGAAAGCATTTCACATGGCTGGAGTCTCAGTTCCTTCCTGCAGGGCCCTCTCCAAGGGCTGCTAGAGTGTGGTCGTGATGTGGTAGGTGACTTCCTCCAGACTTGAGTGTCCTGGAAAGACAGCAAGGCTGATGCCATGATGTCTTTTGTGCCCTAGCCTTGGAAGTCACTGGCTATCGCTTCTGCTATATTCTGTGGCTCAGGGAGAACCAGAACTACCCTGGTGTTGTGTGGGGGAGGTGCACCAGGGTATAAGTACCTAGGGGAGGGTGGTTGGGGACCCCTGAGGAGGCTAGCTATCATGTTTTTCTTCATCATTTGGGGGTTTCTAAAATGTTTTAGGTTTTTTCCTCTCCTTCCTGCAGCTCTTTGTCCACTGTGGTGGTGCTGGGTGAGGGGCGTCTGTTGGACATGGGGTTTGCAGTGTGTGCAGGACAAGCAACAGTGAGCAAGCCTACCTTGGTCTGCCCTGAATGGCTTTGCAGGCAGTGGGACAAGCGCAATGATGACTACAGGGAATGTGGCAGTGCGGGTGTGGCAGGGGAGGCAGAGGCAGTAGGGAGGCAGGTGCCCATTCTCCTCTGTATCCTCGGGCTATCTTGCACGGGCCTGCCTTGCTCCCCACTTCACTTCTCCTGGCTTTGCACAGTCTTTGCTCATGTTTTCTAACTGAGTGAAGACTCTCCCCCAGGAAGCTTCCTCTCACTTCCAGGAGCTCCAGCTCTTAGATTCTTGCCTCAGATCTGCCAGGGCTCATTTCTCTCTTTTCATTAATGCCTGTTCATCATTTAAGCTGCCAGTTCCTGTTTTGGCCTGCTGGGCCCTCAGGAGAGAAGAGGGCCTCCCAGATTCTCCCACTTAGTTTTATGCCTCTTTCACTCCCAGGGGCTCAGGTAGCCATGCAGCCCTCTGGGCTCTCTGCTAGATATCCTGAGGGCTGAGGGCAGGGCAGGGCTGAAGTGCATGCACATCCTATCAGCTGATTTAGCCTTAGGGTAGGGTGACCAGACTTCCCGACAGTCCCACTTTTCAATAATTTGTCCCGCTGCGTTTTAAAAAAGTCCTGATTTTTGGAAAGAATGCACGAACGGGCTGGAGAACAAGAAGGGAATATACGGTTTTTGGCCTCCATATGGCTATTTCGCCAGAATATGAGTTTTATATTATATTTGTTAAAGTTTGCCTGCTCCGCCCCCGCTCCGCCCCTCCTCCGCCCCCACGCCGTGTTGCCCCGCCTTACAGATGTTAAAATCTGGTCACCCTACCTTAGGGTGTCATTGTGGCCAGCATAGAAGGCACATTTACAGTTGGGGGAGCTGCAGGTTTGTGGAGTTGGGCCCAGGGAAGCGGTGCTGGAGAGGCTCTTCCCAGCTCCCTGCCCTGGGGCTCTGCAGCTGGTGCCCATTTGCTTTAGATGCATATTCAGCTGCACCATGTCCAGCTTATGTCACCTATACTTCAGGTGCCCTGATTGGAGGGCGTTATGGAAGACAGTGGTTCTCAGAGTGTGGTCCCCAGATCAGCAGTGTTGACAGCACTGAAAACTCATTTAAAAGGCCCTCTAGACCTATTGAATTGGAAACTCTGGGGATGGCCCAGTGCTGTGTGGCTCAAGCCTGCCTGGTGCAGCTGGTCTGTGTTGAAGCATGGGAACTGCTACCCCGGAGCTCTCAGCAGCCCCTCTAAGAACACGAACAAGAGGGCTTAAGGATGCATGAGTGACACATGTGACACTTGTGTGAGAGGGGCTACCCTCACTTTTCTCTCCACCAACTCTTGGTTGTTTCTGCTGTCTTTGACCTGTTAAGCATGCTGGGACTCTGTGTTTTGAGTGTTGTTGAAAATGTCATTGTGCATCACATCCCACATGACATAGTCAGTCTTTGAAGAAGTCCAAACAGATGTCATTACAGTCAGAGTGCAGGGGAGGAAAAAATGAAATTCTGGAAGTTAAATGACTTTTTGGAGGTCACCTAACTAGAACCATGTAGAGCCAAGACTCCTTGTCTACTTTCTGCAAAGCCACATTGTCCCTAAGGCCCATACACAGAAACTCATTATTGGCTCATAGAATCTGCCAAAAGGAAAGTAGAATTCTTGCTTTAGTACTTGAAAAATAATAAAACACAGACCTACGCTATGTCATCAGAGGGTTAATTCAGAGACCAGTGAATTTGCAAAATAGAGATGGTGGCTTATGCTTATATATACATATATATATATAGGAATTACAGGGTCACATTTTAATTTCTGAATTTTACAGTTCAGCATTAATATCACAACATGTATACAAATGATATAAGACAAGTACAGTAGTATTTTTAATACAAAATATACATCTGTTTTATGGAAAATCTATATTTCATATCTATATAGACAGCTCATCTTTTCCAAACAATAGCCAAAATTAAAATTACAAAATCTCCAAAACAGGGAAACTGCTTCAGTTTAAGCTATTCCAGGAAAAATGGACCCATAACACATGACAAGAGCGATCTAAAGATTATAGCTGGACTTACCATTTTCTTCCCCCAATCCATTAGGTTGTAGTGTAGGGGCACTGTTCTCACTTCAGCATGATCTCAGATCATAGATGAGCAAACTCACATTAAAATATTTATAGTTAGCTGAGCGCCTATAGCTCAACCGGCTAAGGCGCCAGCCACGTACTCCTAAGGAGGTGGGTTCGAATCCCTAGCCCGGACCCGCCAAACAACAATGACAGCTGCAACCAAAAAAAATAGCCAGGCGTTGTGGCGGGTGCCTGTGGTCCCAGCTACTTGGGAGGTGGAGGCAAGAGACTCTCTTGAGCCCAGGAGTTGGGGGTTGCTGTGAGCTATAATATCACGGCACTCTACCCAGGGGGATAGCTTGAGGCTCTGTCTCAAAAATATATATATATATTTATAGTTAACTTGCTGTCCTAAAAATAAAACCTCTTAACTGTTTGCCTCAGTAATTTCAAAAGTCACTTATGTACATGGAATGTGCTTTTACTCTTTTAAAAAAAGCAGCTTTCATACATATTATACCCTTGTTCATGGAAAAGCTTCATGTGCTGCATGCTGACTTTGACTTGAGTAACTTCTTGGATCAAATGGCTTCTAGATATTAAATGCCACTTAACTCAGCACTATTCTTTATGAGTCTTTATAAGTTACACTTTAAAACTTGCCTACAGCTCTTCAGAGAAAGAGACAACTTTACTAACATAGCAGAAAGTTACTTCAAAGTGTCTTCCACAAAAGGTGGCAATGGTAGGTAGTTGAAAAGCCTTCTGTTCTATTCACTCCTCTGAAGATTCTAGAGAAAATCATTTTGGAATACTAGTATACTGATTCTTCATTTCTGTTATCTCTAAAAGTGCTGAATTTTAACATATTAACAAAAATCTCCATTTTGAATCCAGGTTTTCTTTTTTTTTAATTTATTTTTCTTATACATGTGTATATTAGGTTTCCACTTTTGCCTTCACAGAATTAAAAAGGCTAAATTTAATGACAATAACAATGAATGTTTAACATAAGGACTGAGAACAAAAACCTCATAAAGAATGAATAAAGATAAGTACATTGAGAAAAGAAATCAGATGATTGCTGCAACCAAATATTAAGCAATAAAATAGTAATAATGCAAAGAAAGTAACATTCACATTGTCAGATAGGAGTATGTCTATCATAGAATACTTTGATCAGTTAACTTCTTCTTATTTTGTTTTTTCCAAAGTCTCAAAAAAATGGACAACTAATATTTATAAATAAAAGTAAAAGATAATTTCAAAAAAACAGATCATGCCAAATCTTATGGACAATAGAAAAAGAAATACTTCAGAATCATTCTACTTAATCTGGATACGCCTGATATTAAAATCGGAGAAAATGTATTATTATAAAGGGGAAATTACAAACATATTCCACACAAAGGCATGGAAGTTAAACAACCTTATGCTGAATTATAGTTGGGTGCAGGAAGAAATTAAAAAGGAAATCATTAACTTCCTTGAGTATAACAACAATGATGACACAAGCTACCAAAACCTATGGGATACAGCAAAAGCAGTCCTGAGAGGAAAATTTATTGCTTTAGAAGCTTACATTTGAAAAACAGAAAGGCTTGGCGCCTGTGGCTCAAGTGGCTAAGGCGCCAGACACATACACCTAAGGTGGTGGGTTTGAACCCAGCCTGGCCCATCAAATAACAATGATGGCTGCAGCCAAAAAAGTAGCCAGGCATTGTGGTGGGCACCTGTGGTCCCAGCTACTTGGGAGGCAGAGGCAGGAGACTCGCTTGAGCCCAGGAGTTGGAGGTTGCTGTGAGCTGTAATGCCACAGCACTCTACCCAAGGGGACAGCTTGAGGCTCTGTCTCAAAAAAAAAAAAAAAAAAAGAATTGCATTTACTGTCAAAAGGCCTTTATTATGACAAAAAAGTTTGTTTCTTATCTTTGTTTGTGACAGTTTTTG
The DNA here is from genome assembly GCA_963575145.1 of Galago senegalensis. Taxonomy (NCBI): domain Eukaryota; kingdom Metazoa; phylum Chordata; class Mammalia; order Primates; family Galagidae; genus Galago; species Galago senegalensis. Next base: position 4,183 of record CAUYTI010122761.1, on the reverse strand, counting down.
TCATAAATGGATACTGAACTTCAGTGATATGTCACTAAATCTATTGATAAGAACAAATTGGGGTTTTTTTTTAAAAGAACAAGTCATTTTTTCTCTCACTTATTAATATATTAAGTGATATTACTACTTTACTGTATTGGTTCATCATACTATTCCTGATAGAAACTTTATTTCATGATTGAGTAGTTGTTCGAATAATGCAGGGTTTGTCTATTTAATATTTGCTTTAAGATTTTGGCATTTGTATTAGATTCATAAGTGAGATAGGTCGGAAATTATGAGGATTTTAAATAGTTTTTGAGCAGTTTTGAGTTCAGAAAGAAATGAGTGAAATATATAGAGCTCCAATATACTCCTCACCCCAGATTTCCTTCATTATTAAAATCTTTTGTTAGCATTGTACATTTATTGTAACTGTAATATTGATACATTATTTGTTATTCAGTAAAGTTATACTTAATGCTGAATACATTGGAGTTCACTCTTTATGTCATACATTTTGTGGGTTTTAGCAAATATATGTAGTATAATAATGTGTATCAGAAGAGACCTGCTATTCTAAAAATTCCCTGTCTGCCTATACATCCATTCTTTCTTCTCTCCTCCCAAATGAGTAGTGTGATAACTCATTTCTTTAATTGCTGAATAAAATTCAATTTTCTAAATGCACAACAGCTTCTTTATGGATTCTCCAATGTAAGGACATGAAACTGTTTTTGCATATTATCCTACTCGACATTGAGAATGCAGATTGCTTTAGAATTATAAAATCAATTTATTTCCTTTTTTCCTTTGTTTTGAATGACATGGAATTGAGATTGTACCTTGAAATTTGGTGGAATGTCCTATTAAACCTGTCTGAGTCTGTATCAGTTAGGAGACAGAAGTCATAGAGTAAATTGAGCATAGAGAAGTAATGACAATATTATTAATAGTAACAAGGAAACTCCAAGGAATATAGATGTAGTATATATATGGAGCCACTGTGACTTCTGGGGCTGAGGCAGAGGAATACATTCAGAAAACGATCCTCCCACATTCAGAAGAGGATCCCCCACTCCCACCAAGGGCTGATTCAGACTTTCATAGAGAGGGTGTCACTGTAGCCCTCCAGATGGTGGAGAAGTTTATTGTGGGGTCATGAGCCCAGGCTGATTATTAGAACCCTTCTAATGGAGTGTCAGCAAAATGTGCAGGAAGTGAGCTGCCCTCCGGGAAATCTGCTCCTGAAGTTCTGGTAAAATCAATAGGAAGCCTGTGATTGTCTCTGAGACCCCTTAGAAAAGCAGCTGGGTTGTGGCAGAACTTTTTGGGAAGCCACCTGCTGGATCCCATCTGACTGTCCATGGAGAGTCAACTGGAAGTGCCCTGTAGAACTTGCCAACCAACCTTCTCTGGAATTCCCTGAGAAACTGTCTGGGTGGATGGTGGAGTACACCAGAATGCCACCACAGAGGTGCCCGAGACAAGTTGGAGGGCGGAGTGGGGAGGGGGTGTCTCTCATGTAGGCTGAAGCCAAGTAGAGAGCAGCACCAGGAAACCAAGGAGAGAAGTCCCCTCTTCCTTCAGAGTCCATCCAACACCCTCTACTCGCAAAACTTACCATCAGGCCCACGTGCAGAAGAAATGTTTACAGGGCCCAGCTTTACTATCACACTGCAGGGCAGTGAGGGGAGGATCTGGAGTTGGGAGACAAAAAATTAATAGCTGGAATAGGAGCTTTAATTTTGGTTGAAGAGGAGGACAAGGGTAGGAAAATCTTTTTGATTATTATTTCCATTTTTATTAATGTTTGGCTATTGACCATATTTTATGTTTTCTTATTCTAATTTTGCTCCTTAACCTTTTTTCAGGATTCGTCTTTTGTAGATAGGTTGTCAAGTTTGTTGCTGAATAGTTTTCCAAATACTCTTTTAAAATAATATGCAAATAATAATATATTTTTAAAAACCTGCTTATTTACTTGCGTTTATTTATTTGTGTGTTTATTTTTTATTTCAGGTTGACTTTACTTGTATTTATTACAGAGGGTGTTAATGCTCACCAAACACACATGTGCTTGTCCCTCCTTATCCGTGGTGTGAGGACACGGCAGTACAGGTTCAGTTTAGCCAATGAAAGGTGAGCAGAGAGTGTGACTTCTGGGCCAAGGAAGTCAGGAAGGATAGAGCCAGCATCTTCATCCTTCTCTTTCTTCTTCTGCCATGGCTACCCTGGACCCTTGATCACTGCTTAAAGAGAGCTGCTATGTAGGCTTGAAGGATTCTGATATAAGCAGGAAACATTTATTGTGTTATGCCAATATAATTTGGGGTTTTACAGGGTCAGCTAGTCTTAGTTACTGTTACTGAAACAGCAGTGCTTTTTTCCTTCTCTCTCTTTCTTCTCTCTCTCTTGTCCTCCTCTTTTCCTTGATAGAGTTATCTACTTTAGTAGTCTTTTCCAGAGAAAAAAACAGCTTTGGGGTTAGTATAGCTCCATAAAAACACAGATTATAAATTAATCACTGTTCCTGATTAGCATTATAAGCTTGGGAAAATTATGTAAATTCTCTGTGCATTCCTTTACTCACCTATAAAATCAGAAGGAATCACTTTATCTATCTCTAATAGTGTAATGAGGATTGAATGGTTAATATATGTACAGTACTTAGAATAGCCTTGAGCTACTATTGCTGTTATCTTTTTTCTCTGCTTTATTAATTTCATTTCTTATTTTCGTTGCTTCTTTCCTTCCTTCTCTCATTTATTTTCTGGTATTAGGGGAAATACTTAGCTTACTTATTTGTAAATGTTCTTATCTTCTGATGAATAATTTTAGAATATATAACCTTCCCAAAGTCCTGTCTTAACTGATTCCTAGAGATTTTAATATATAGTGCTTTTATTCTCATTCAGATGTAGATACAATACATTCACTTGTGAAATTTTTAACTCAAGTGTCACATGGTTGGGTGTTTTTGGTTTACAGATTTTTGTTTTCTTTCTGAGACTTTCCATTTCATTTGGTTCCTAATTTTATGAAATAACAGTTGGAAAAGTCTCTAGGACATTGCTTCTTTGCAACTTAGTGAGGCCTTATTTGTGACTCAGTATTTGATTGAGTTGTATGAATGTTTCATGCATGCTGAGAAAAGAAAAAAATGTGTTCACTCAGTGTAAAGTTGCTGGTGTATCTTTTGATTCATGGTTATTAATTATCATATATGGGCATTTGAAATTTTAATTTCCTTGAACTGTTTCTGATATAAATGCTTTAAAATTTTCAGCTACAATTTCTCATATCTTCTCATAGTCTATCAATTGCCATAAAAGCATATTTATTTTTTATGTGCCAGTATGTCCATTATTACCTTTTAGATCTATCATTTCATTTATCAGTTCACATATAAGGTCACCATTTGTTGTTAATGATTTTGTGCTTAAAGCTTTATCTCCTCTAAAATTAGCATTGCTAACTGTGTTCCTTTCAGTCATATTGCCTGACGTGTTACTTTTCACACTTTGCAAGCATGTTCGGTATTACACATAGGTTACGAATTGCTGGGGAAAGGACACATACGTAGTGCTACAAGTTTATTATTTATAAATTCATAAATTCCTGATTTATTTAATCTGAGTGCCAGAATTTGATGGAAGCAAAGTAGTTAAGGACCAAGAACAGAGCAGCATACCTTCACGTGACTGTTCCTTTGCTTTGTTGCTGTGTGGTACACAGCTGCCAGAGACACTTCTCCTGAAGGCTGTGTCCTGCCAGAGTCAAGCAAAATGCTAAATTTTTACTACCCCTCAGACATTCTGAGTTCAGGCTCACCATGCAATTCCAGAGGAGCTTATACTAGAAATCATTGTGCCTTAGTTTATGAGAAAGCATATAACATACAGTTTTCTTGATTCTTGAACTAAATTCAGCACCAGAGAGGCCAGATCCCCACCAAGGCGGGATGTTGTGTCTTTGAACAACATCTTCACTTTGAGCTTTACGGCATTTGAAAGAATCTTTCCTTATTTGGAATGTCCTTTGAAAATAAGTTGTGGCAAAAGGAAAAACATACCATGCTCATGTCTGGGAAGAATCAACATTGTTAAAATGTCCATACTACCCAAAGCAATATATAATTTTAATGCAATCCCTATTAAAGCTCCACTGTCATACTTTAAAGATCTCAAAAAGATAATATTTT
>CAUYTI010122760.1:55000-83762 GCA_963575145.1 Galago senegalensis | reverse complement strand
CTTAAAAAAACACTTGGTAATATCTTGATCAGGCTTATTTTGGTGCTGATTAAATTAAGTGGAACTGAAAGCTTTAGGGTATTGGATTTTCTTGTCTACAAAAAGTATGTCTTTCTAGTTGTGTAAGTCTTCTTTAATGCCCTTGGTTAACATTTTTAAGTTTTCTTCATATACAGACAGTCCTTAGGCTGTGAATGAGTTAAGTTCTAGAGGTTCATTGTTAAATTGAATCTGTATGTAACTTGGAACAGGTACATTTACTTATTACTTGTAGTAGGCTCTGTTCCTGAGTGTGAGTTAGAAGTCAGTTGTCTGTTTGTAACTCAAGGACTGACTACGTGTTTCAGGAAATTACTTGGTATATGGTAAGCAATTCATAAATATCTGTTAATGGCAATTTTATATATTTGAAAGATGAATTATTACTCACTTTGGTTGAGAAGGAGCCAATGCTGTTTAATTCATTTAACACTAAGAGTTTAAAAAAACTTTAAAATGGAAATTATTGGTGGTACAAAATACTTTGAAAACATGTAAGAACCCTGGATGTAGAATCCTGAGATTTGAGATTCATTTTTGCCACTTCCTGCTGGGGCTTAAAAAAAATGGGAGCCTGATAAACTTGGTAAAACCAAGGACAAAATTGGAACAACTAGAATTTCCTGATGCCGCTGCTGTCTCGCTCTTCATCCAAAATGTTATTACTTGTTACTCTGATTCTCATTTCTCCCTATACATTTGACATATTCATTAGACCCACTTGTCTTCCCCTTCAATGCTCTTAAATACTTACTACTAAATTGAAGGAAAGCTTGTCTGGCATGTAAAGAGTAGGCTTTATCCTTAAAGATAGATTAGATGGGTAAAGAAAAGTTAATGATGATGAGTTCTTGGGTACCTAAATAAAGAGCATAACTCAGGACAAGAGAAATTGAAAAGAAATGCAGAGTAAAGATGAGAGCCAAGCTATTGCACATGGTATGGATAGAGGTTAGTCAGAGGCATTTTGGAGCCTCCGTCTGGTTTGGAGTGAAACTAAGACAACTGTTATTTTTCCAGCTTTCCCTGGATTTAGGATCTACCTTCCCTTATTGCAAAACCAAAAGAGAAAAAGAAAAGAAAAAGTCGGTAGCATCGTTCCTGCAGTTCATACACAGGAAGATCATCTTCGTGGAGTTTCCAACTTTGGTATCTTGTGGTTGTAAAATCCATTATCATCTTATTGCATAAAAATAACATATAAATGTTATAGACCATAAAGTTTTGAAGTGTGGTAGTAAATTATATACGCATATCTGTCCATATACATATTCATGTTGTGATGCATTCAAATGATAAAAAAATATTCTTTACGCTATTGCTGCAGCAAGTTTCTTTTCTAAAATACGTTCAGGAGACATCAGCAGTGTCTCTTCTCTTTGCCAATGAGTAATGTGCGAAGGTAACTTTGGAAATTGCATTGCAGTGTAATCATCTATATTGCGTATTGCGGATAAAATTGATTAGAATAATATTGAAACACCCCCAAGGGACTCTACAATTATAAGTCAAGTCTCAAATAGAAAAGGTTGTTTGAAAAGTTGGCAGATGCCTTAATGAAAATGAAGCATTACAATAATATATTAGGGCAATTTGTTCATTATTGACAAGGAAATCACTAAACAATATAAATCACTGGATTAGACAAAGAGAATTACTTTTCTTTCAGTGAATGGTTAATCAAATATTACTTTTAAATGTTCATTTGTTTAAGTTTTGATATGAATATTAGTAAACAAATGATTGCCCTTTACTTAGAGCGGCAAGTTGGCTTTAGAAGAAAAGAAATCCAAGCATTCGAATTCACATCTACTAGAAACCAAATTCAACCTTGAGACTGAAGTCTACCGTTCATAGTCCACAGAAGAATGTGTGAAAACACCAGCGTTTTTTATTTGCTTAATAAACTTGTTTACTTAGCATTTCTGTTCCCCCCTTTTTTCCTGTTTTTGCTTTCAGACAGACGTTCATGAAGTGACCACATGAAAACAAATCTTTGAAGAGCAGATAGAGCTATTTAACAAGTGAGGTCATTATATATCACCATTCCCCCATGCTAGAGGTTTGTAAATGATTTAAAAGTTTGTTTCTGCATTTGTTTCCAAGGACTTGACCAAGCACAGACGCTCCATCTATATATCGGCAACTAGAGCAAATGTATTCTAATAGATTTTGATTCCAAGAACAGGAATCTTTCTGTTTCATATTGCGCATGAATATTAAATAAACTACCTGCTGGCAACTACACAATATTTTAGTCTCTAATTTTAAATGTACACTGTATTTTAACACCTATTTTTAAACAGATATCAATTTTTATGGAGCAGTACATGAGTTGTTGATGGATAAATCACCCAAGCATGGTTAAAGAGAGCCTAATCTCCAGCTGGTCCCAGCTCCATTTAATTGTATCTTGTGACCTCACCTCACCTGAGCCTGCATTAAAATCATAATACAGTTCAAGTGTAAAAATGATATACTGTTTGTTCGCCCTGTTTATAGAGGGGCAAACATACAGTTAAATTCATATGTTTAAAATTAGTGTAGTCATTTGAAAAGGTTGAGTTAGATCAAACTGCCTCTCAGCGTTTTCTCTGCCCTTTTTTTTATTTAAATGACTAGGCTTCCATAGCCAGATGCAGAGGCTGTTAAGAAAGTTGTAGCAGCTTCTCCTGGCCAGCCAGAAGATTGCTCCCCTCCATCAAACATTGAGCGCTTTCAAGCATCATTTAATAATGGAACGGTCCATTTTTTTTAATGTGTTCTGCTGGCTATAGGACAGAAAATTTTGGATGTTCTGAATCTTTTACAAATGTGTTAATATTTCGGAATGGCCTAAATAGCAGCCCTTGAGTTTATCTCCATTTTCATTAAGGTAAAATGTTGTCCTTAGATTCTTGTGGCAGTTTCATTTACATAAATTATAGTACCTAGGTTTTTCTGCTTTAAGAGCCAGGAATTTTTTTTTTAGGTGCTGCTTCAGCCAGACCTATATTGATCTTCATAATGTTTCTAAAAGCTGAATTGAGAACAGTGAAAATGGCATTGCTTTTGGATTCTGATTCAAAGGAACTATTAGCTAATACTCGTTAAAATTTAAATTTATTGAAAACTTCCTCCACTCCAGACAGACTCAGTACTGGGTCCCCACCACATGTGACCTACAGGAGTGTGTAGGTCTCCTGTGAGTAAGGACCTTGGCTTTTTGTATTCACCCTTTAAATCTCTGAAGAGTTCCTGGGAGGAAGTAGATGCCCAATAAGTATAGAATGAATCAACAGATCAATCTTTATCTCATTGAGTTTATACAACTACCATACACAATAGGAAATACATTCATCCCCATTTTACAAATAAGAACTATTAATAAATACATCTTGTTACATGATAAATAAATAAGAGAGGCAAGAAAACAGACAATTGCTTAATGTGTGTATATGTGCACAAGTATAATCTTAACAAATTATGGAGGAAATATTCATAGCAATTACAGTCCTTGTTCTTGTAACTGGTCATGTGGCCAGAGCTCATATTTATACCTACCCTCTTCTGGTATCTATTCTATATTCCCTTCATCTTCAGCAACACCATAGCTGGTGATGGTTCTTTACCTGATGGAATGATCCCCAACCTTGATTCCTAAGGGTCTGGCACATTTTTAGTCCTTCCTGAATTGAGTTCATTGTTTCGTATTGATCCCAATCATAGGGAATGGTATTAAGAAACACTCTAAAGCAGCAGTTCTCAACCTGTGGGTCATGACCCACAGGAACTATATAAAAGGGTCGCGGCATCAAGAAGGTTGAGAACCACTGCCCTAAGGGATCACTTATATTCCAGACACAGTCTTCCTTACCTTTATTATGGAGCAGTAGTCCACTTTCTCCTCAGTAGTCTGGAATAATCACCCTAGACAATACCATAGCTCCCTTCTGAGCCTGATGATGTAGGAGCAGGAGAATTCCAAAGTGGCTGGATATTAATCTTGTCTTCCAGTTGCAATCATTATGTTTCCTGGTACAAGCCTTCCTCCCTCTGTAACTAAGATCTTGAGGCTAAAGTTACAGAAAAAGAAACAAAAATTTTTCTAGTGGGTTACTAGGGGTAATGGTGAGTGGTGCCACTCCCATTTCCACCTCTTAACTCTAAGACCTATGAATCTTGACCATGGGAGAATTGCTGCCATATTGAACACAGATTCAGAACATATGCAGCTTTCTGGAGAAACTTGTCCCAGCCCTGCAAAGTATTGTCACATAGCTGGAACTGGAACTGCAGCTTCAAAAGGCCATTCCATTGTTCTATAAAGTCAGGTGCTTTAGGATGATAGGAACATGTAAGACTAGTAAATTTCATCAGCATGAACTCATTTTCCTAATTCTTTGGCTGTGAAGTAAGTTCCCTATTCAGAAGTAATGCTATTTGGAATATCATGACAGTGGTTAAGGCATTCTGTAAGTCAATGAGTGGTTTCAGCAAAAGCATTATATGCAGGGAAGGCAAATTTATAGACAGAGTCTCTATTCCAGTAAGGACAACGCACTAACCCTTTCATGATAGACACAGTACAGTGTAATCAACCTGCTACTAAGTTGATTGATCACACCAGGGAATGGTTCCATAATGGGCTCAATGTTGGTCTCTGCTTCTGGAAGACTGTACTCAGCTATGGCCAAAACCAGGTCAGCCTTGGTGAGTGGAAGTTCATGCTGAGGAGCCCGTGAATAACCTCCATCCTTGCCACCATGGCTACTTTGTTCATGATCCCATTAGCTTAGGAGAGGAATGGCTGGGGAAAGAGGCTGACTGGAATCTACACAACAGGTTATCCTATCCATTTCATTATTAAAGTTGTCCTGTGCTGAGGTCACACTTTGATAAGCATTCACAAGAATACAAATTACTTCGTCTTTTACTTAGAGAACTCTATCCACATACCTCTTTCCCAAATTGTTTTGCCACCAATTTTGCAATTATGTTTCTTCCAAGTCCATTAGTAGTTGGCTAAAGCACCTGGACTAGTGTACATTAATACATCTGGCCATTTCTCCTTTCCAGCAAAAGACATGACTAGGTGCACTGCACTAATTTCTGCCCACTGGAAATATTTCTCTTCGCCATTATCCTTTAGAGGTAGCACAGAAAGGGTCTGTAGCCCTGCACTGTTCAGTTTCAGGTGGTGCCCACATAAGAGGCTGACAATTAAGTTTGTGAACTTGCCACCATGTGATTACATTGGCATTACTGTACAGACACATCGGTAAGGTTTCAGAATCTTGATGTCTTCATCTCTCGCAGTTGTGTTTGTGTGGACATGTGGTGTTGTCTTGCAGAATACCGTTCATTATTGCTGCATGTTTTTGTGTACCATCACAAGAATGTTAGAGCTTGTATTAGAGCAATGAAGAAACATTACATTTCTTATTAAACTGGATAAGAATGGAAGTAAAATCAGGGACATGTTAGTCCAAGGGTATGGGGCTAATGCCATGAAAAAATGGCAGTGCACAAATGGATTAAACATTTTTCTCAGTAAAGAGAAAGCATCACTGATAAAGAAAGCTCAGGGTAGCCAGTAACAAGAAGAACTGACTAAAACACCACAAAATTCCATTAAACTGGATGTCAGAATTATCAGCTGACTATGAGAAGCATAGCAGACAAAGTAAACACTGATAGAGAAGCAGTTAGGAAGATCTTAACCGAAAATCTTGGCCAACAATGCATAGCTTTTGCGTCATGAAAATACACCAGCTCACACGGCACTGTGTGTGAGGGACTCTGTAGCCAGGAAAAAATAAATACATTGGAACCCTCTTTACTCACCTGATTTGCCTCTGAATGACTATTTATTTTATCCAAAGATAAAGGAGATACTGAAAAAAAAGATATTTGGATAACATTCAGGACATCAAGGGTAATATGACAATAGTTCTCATGGTTATACCAGAAAAAGTGCTGCAAAATTACTTCGAAGGGTGGACCAGACTCTGGAGTCTGCACATAGTCCCCCAGAGGATTACTTTGAAAGTGACTGTAGTGATATTCAGCAATGGGGTAGCACTTCTTCTGGGATGAGTTTGCGAATTTAATTTTCAGACATCATGTCACATAGAACCATTTTAAATCTGCCCCAAGTCTTCTCTTCCTCTACTGACTGATCATAAAGTAGTCCCCAAGAGGCAGAGGTGCAGTGAGAGGAAAGGAGCAGAACCGTGGGCATCTGGGCCACTTCTCTTCATGTAACTTACCTGCCTGGTGACGTACATACCCCTTCCATATGAGGCTGCTCTGCACCCGGCTCTATGGCCTAGTGAAGGCAGATCCTCCTTACTCGGTCTACTGATTGAAATGTCAGTCTCATTCAGAAGCGCTTCACAGCCATACAGAGAAATAATGCTTTCCCTTGATCCAGTCAAGTAGAAATGTACAATTCACCACCACACAGTCGTTTCATTCTCAAACCTTGATGTGCCTCAGAACATCAAAGCCCTTGTGGGACTCTTAAAAGCCAGATTGCTGCCTCCTCTGGCCTCGGAAGCTTCTTCTGTATCAGGAAGTCTAAGGTGGGGTCACAGCATTTCTAACAGATTTCCATGTGAGATTGCTGCTGCTCATCTTATCGTCACAATTACAAAAAACACAATCATCCCAGTGAAAATAAAGTTACATAAAGTAAAAAAAAAAAAAATTGGATCCACTTTTGTCTATGATGGTTATAACCATCACTTTTAACAAAATAAGCTTTTTCTGTTTCTGTAATTTACATTACATATCTTTTCCCACATTCATAATCCACGCCCACACACCCAAGTTTCTGACAGAGTTGCCTTCAGCATAAGCAGCTGGTTCTAACGTTGAATACATTGATCACATTAACGCATCTCATGGACATGAATTACTTTTCTGTACTAAGTTCTTTCCTTTTCAAGGGAATTTTTGCTGATAGTAGTACATCTCTCCAAACTTACATAGCATTGGATTGGTTGGATTACTAGATTATTGAATTGATTACAGAATGATGAAAGCACACCTACCATTTAGACGGAGGAAACTCAAGATCAGAAAATCACAGTTTCTCTCTTTCCTTGTCCAAACAAACAAAGAAACCAAACACAATAACTATATTTAACCTTCCTGGAAACCCTGAGTGAATGATGAACTTGCAAGAGTGGGAAAGCCAAGTTTAATGTTAATGTCAGGGAAAGATTTGTGAGAATATTTGCTGAGATTGAAACTGCAGTAGCATGTCCATCTTTTTATAATTAATATTTATTAAATCATAATTTTGTACATTGATGCATTTATGGGGTTCAGTGTACTGCTTTGATATACAATGTGAAATATTTACATTGAACTAAGTAACACATGTCCATCTTTATTGTCAAGTTTAGCCAGTTCCCTGGGAGAACCAAACTAATCTATTTATCATGTATTTTTCTTTCTTAGACCCTTCAGGTAAAGTCAGGGTTGAGTGCTGATTGATTTGTCATAGATTGTCTGTCTATCACTCACTGTAGCCAACATTCCTTTTTCCTGGCTGGCTAAAGGAACATTCTCACAGTTCTCGCATCTCTAGATTTTTCTCTGACAGTCTCTCCACACAATTCTGCCAGTTGTTTTCTACAGCATCAGCCCGATGATGGCATTCCTTTATTCAATACCTATCTCTGACTTCATAACACTCTAGGGTACAAGTCAAACTTGTAAACTTTGTCCTGAAAGTTTCCTCTTCCCTGTGGCTCTCACCTCCGAACCCTCCTTTCTGACATGTGTCTTTCCACCCACCATTATGAAATTCTTGTAGGGGCCCAAATGTATCATCTGGAATGCTCCCTCCACATCTGGCAGACACATGTACAGGCCCACACTCATCTTTCATCTACTCAATTCCTGCTCAACCTTCAAAATATGCTCCAAGTGCTGCTTCCTCTATGACCACCCCTAAGCACTTCTCTGATTTAAAGGCCTTGCCTCTTACTTTGATAGTGCCCTTGAATATTTCTCCCCTAGCACCTAGTACTCTGTACCTAGGAGGGGATACAGAGAAAAGGGATTCCATGGGGGTGAGAGGAAGCCTGGCCTGCTGAAGAAGGAAGTCTAGAGGGCCCGTAGAAATGCTCAACGGTGGAATCATCGCTCAGCAACTCTCACCAAATAAGGGAAAAGAATGTGGGTATGAGGTAGTCTAGGTAACCAATGACCTAGATAGAAAACCAAAAATCCAATGACTAATAGGAAAGGACAAAGGTGCATGGAGGTGCAGAGAGACCAAGGGGAGAGTTAGAAACAATGTCAAATGGAGAGAAAGAAGATATTTACACTCCTACCTTGTCTCGTTCTCTCTCTTTTAACTTAGGAGAGAGACCCACTTCCAACTCTCCTTGGAAGTGTTCTAAACTTTCTCTTTATTCTTAAATAAAATTTCTCCTTGTTACACTAAACCCTGTGTGAAGTTACTTTTACTTTTGGTTTCTACACACTTCTGTTCTCGATTCATCTGTGCCTCAGTTGAACTCTCTTGTTCCAATCAGTAATTGAACAGGGTCAACTGTGGACAGGGAACTGAGACCCTAGACCCCCACCAAATTCCCAGAGAAGCAGTGCCCCTGCCAGTCACCTCCTCTGACTGTGTATTTCATGTACCAGATCTTCTCACAGAGCTGGCCTCCGTATGAAGATTCAAAAATTGTTGGTGGATGAGAAGGATGAAGGAAGGAGGGGAGGGAGACAGCAAGGGGGGAGGGAAGTGAAGGGAAGGGCAAGGGAGATTGAGATAGGTAGAAAGAAAAGAAGTGTGCTCAATCAGCCCCAGATGGTTGCTTCAGAAAGCTTGAATATTTGTTCTTTAGCAAAAACCAACAGCTATAAAGGAAGGAACTGAATGTGGATTACCTCCTAGCAACTCTGAGTAACCCTGTGTTCACTCGTCTTTAAAAGAATGGGTCCCTTAAAGTAATTTATAGTATAAAATTTTGTTATTACCACCTTAGATATAAAAAGGAATTAAATAAAGATGCCTAAAACCAATGGGAGATCATAACCGCTTTGTTGACTTACAACATATAAAGTATTTAAAAGGCCCAAAGTCAGTATCTGCTGCAGTATCAGTCAGTAATGAATAATCACTTCCTATTCATTATATTTCACCAAGTTTTATGTAGTACTCTATGCTTTAAGTAATTATGAATCAAGTAATCTAAGTAGTATGAGCTGCTTTTGAGTATTACATGAAGTATCACCTCTTATCACCTCTTAAACTAGTAATGGGGAAACTATAGAGTCTCTGATCTTTAAGCTTGAACCAGTTTTTTGTTTTGTTTTGTTTTTGAGACAGAGTCTCAAGCTGTCACCTTTAGTATAGTGCCATGGCATCATAGTTCCCAGCAACCTCAAACTCTTGGGTTCAAGCAATTCTCTTGCCTCAGCCTCCCAAGTAGCTAGGACTACAGGCGCCTGCCACAATGGCTGGATATTTTTGCTGTTGTTACAGTTGTCATTAGTGTTTTAGCAGGCCTGGGTTGGGTTTGAACCCGCCAGCCTTGGTAAATGTGGCTGGCCCCCTAACCACTGAGCTATGGTCGCTGTTGCCGAATTTTTACCAGTTTAATGTTTTCAACTTTTAACCACTAGACTTTTTTTCAAGGAAAATTTGTCTATATCAAATATGTAAAACTGGTAAATATTTCATCTATAAAATTGACAAAAACGATATTACCTGATTTATTGATTGGCAATAAATCAATAAGGGACAGCCAGATTTTTGTGTGTGTGTGTAGTTTTTGGCTGAAGCTGGATTTGAACCCGCCACCTTTGATATATGGGGCCGGCACCCTACTCCTTTGAGCCACGGGTGCTGTCCCAAGTGCCAGACTTTTAATTGCTAGATTCCCATCCTCTCAATGTCATCTCAATGTCATCCCTGAGCTCCTCTGTCAGAATACTTAGGGCTTCTTGGAGCACAGTTTGAAAAACACTGTGTCTAAACCAACACCCCCAGAAAGGAAAATGAGGCGCAGGCCCATCAGCGATTTGCACAACATCCTGGCAAGGTAGCTGTAATGCCAAGAATACTGGTCCGCTCTATTTCACACCAGTATCTCTACCATGGCTTCAGGTATATAACTGGGGCCAACCTGAATTTAGTGCAAGAAATTGTCACAGAATTTTTAAGACCCCATAAAGAAGCCTGCTCACTTTATCTTCTTGTCATCTTGTAATCAAGCATCAGTCCATAAATGAGGGTACAGGTTGAGTCGTTACAAAGATGATTCGTAGTTCTTGAGTCTTGTGGATTTAGGTCCTGTGTAGCAGGTTTTCATTTTCAAGGATTAATAATCACCATAATACCTTTACTATATCTCAGGAACAATTCTAGCTCCTGTCACATTTGTGGCCACATGCAAGGTCTTACTGTGAGATTCCTGGAACTCCAAAAGTAGAACCAGAAGTGGAAAAGGGGTTCTGTTTTGAGAGGTCACCTTTTAAAGAGTTCATCAAAACCAACAGGTGGTGATATTTCCAAGGAAAAAGAGAAATTTTATGTCTTTGTTAAGTGCTTATGTCTTTCCAAAAACATTCTAACCTTATATTTTTTAAAAAACACCATTACAGCACTATATTTTCAGAACTGTAAATTTCTTTTTAAAAATACAATAAAATAAGGGAAATAATATCTACTATATCTGCTCATAATTCTAAAAAAAGATTAGATCACAAACATTCAGAGAAAATTATACAGAAATTGGGCAAGCACCCACAATTCTGTGTGTAATCCTCATGTTTGTTACTTTAGCTCAAGGACTAGCAATCACTTCTGGAGGTTCATAGATGTGCTTGAGATGATATGAACAGATCATGCCTAATCCATTTGGTGGAAGCTGCCAGTCCTTGTGAATGTGTGTTATTAATAGTAATAGATAATATTTGATAGTTATAGTGTGTGCAGTGAGCCAAGCAGATACTGAAAACTCTCATGTCTTTAATTCATTTCATCTTCAAAAACTGTTAAGTACACATTAAGTACTATTACTTAAATATTAACTATCACTTAATAGTATACTATGTACTATTACTATTTTCAATTTAAGAAAGAGAAATCTGAAGAACAAAGAGTTTATGTAACTTTCTAATTTCTGGATAATTATGGAGTATTTGGACCAAGGCAGTCAGTGACGAATGCCAATATTGTTAAACACTTTGTCACAGTATCTCTTTCTATTGCTTACATGGTACAGACGCCCTGAGGAAGGATAGCAGGTTGATAAAAATTCTCTGAGAAATCTCATCTCCCAGAAAACAATGCTTTTGCCTGAACCACCCACAGACTCTAAGAGAAAATAAATGTGGGGGCCAGGCGCAGTGGCCCATGCCTGTGATACTAGCAGTCTGGGAGGCTGAGGCAAAAGGATCACTTGGGTATAGGAATTTGAAACAGCTTGAGCAAGAGTGAGACCTATCTGTACTAAAAAATAGAAAAATTAGCCAGGCATTTTGATGGGCACCTATAGTCCCAGCTACTCAGGAGGCAGAGGCAAGAGGATTGTTTGAGCTCAAGAGTTTGAAGCTGCACTACACTCTACCCAGGATGACAAGGAGAGCATCATCTTAGGAAGGAAGGAAGGGAGGGAGGGAGGATAACAGGAAGATAGGAGGGAAGAAAGGAGGAGAAATGTGGGGCCCTAATGACCTAACAAGCCACAGACTAATTATTGATATATACATGTATGGCAGTCCTTCTAGCCTTCTTCTCTGTCTTTGAATTTGGTCTTGATGTATTTACAACATGTCTTATCCCTCCTACTTTAAATTTTAAGAGGACGATGATAATGTCTCACTTATTGTTCTAATCCACGCTTTATTAAAGGACCATGCTTCATAGATATCAGGAAAGCTATGCTGTCTTATTATTCTTCACTAAATTCTCTATTAGAATCATGGTGATATGCTGCTAAGTGTTTAATAACCTACTCTGGAGGAATATTTTCACCCAATTTTGTAGCATATGCTAATTCCCATGATCTAAGTACTATTACCATTACATGTTTCAAGCTACTAATTGACATAATGTCACCATAAACAAAGTTAGGAAAAGTTAGAATGAGATGCTAACAACAGGCTCTCGTCAGCTGCCATCCAGGATGAAAGCTCCAGCACATCCTGTCCTGGGGATTCAAAAAAAAAAAGTAAGTCTCCCTGAAGAAATTGGAGGGACAGAAGAAAAGGTATGAGTGAGTATTCAGTTCAGTATGTCTGCTTAACATCCCCTATTTTGATAAACTTTCCCAAACCACCCTAACCCTGGGTTAGTGGCTCCTTCTGTTGTTTTTCTGAAGCACCTGTGCAGACCACACATCGGTCTCCATTTCTATTTGCCCAGCTCCCTCTAGGAGACTATAGACTCTTTGAGGACAGAGAGGGTTTTATCATTGTTTTATTCCCTGAGTCTCACCCAGAGAAAATATATTTTTTTGATTATTGAACAAATAAATGCTTGAAAAATGTTGTTCTAGCACGAGGGATTATATCTATGTATTAGCGACCAGAGATCATGAGTATTCACCTGCATTTTGGCCTTACTGTAGAATTTTCCTGCTTTGTTGATTTATGATTAATCCATAGCATTACCCTTTAACATAGGTATTTGTAGTTGGTGATTAAGTTCTGTGGACTTGTGATTAAGGACTAATTAATTTTCCATACTTAACAACACTAATGAAATTTCATGTGAAATGAAAAGTAACTACAAAATTAGCATTTGCATCTACTTAGCAGCTTGTCTTCATGGTATAACAAATAAAACAGAGTCCTTCAGGTCCATCCCCTCCAAAGGCTTGAGAACGAGGTGCAGAGAGCCAGGGAGAGACAAGCAGATAGACAAATAAGGAGAGAAGAAGAACTGCAATTCTCGTTGATGTATTTACAGAGATAGGCTATCGGTTTTACTGCAGATACACTGGATCATAGGAAAAATTGAATAATTTATCTGCCCATTTTCACATCAGCAATATTATTAAAATGAAGACATGAAAGAAGAGGTGACCGAGGAGACTATGGAGAGGCCGTGAATAAATGCATTAAGCAGCAGAGGGGGTGAATGTTTTAGTAGGTTTGGACTAGGTAAAAAAAAAAAAAAGGAAGAAAGAAAGAAGTATTTATTTCTGTGAAGTGTTAAAATATCTGCGGAGTAGAAGAAGAGCCTGGGGTGGGAAAGTTTGTTCCCATCTTTTTATGGCTACCAGTGTTTTCCAAGACTAAAAACAAGTCTTGGTCATCTTACCATTCTGGAAATAATAAAAGAAAGTGACAAATTAGGAGGGTGGAAATGGGGAATGACCAAGGAGAAGTTGAGGGAAAGGCAGAGTGGGCCGGCCAAAGAAATGTGTGCGTGGAGAAAGCTCTGCACAAGCCTCAAATTTCTGGAATATTTTCTATATTTGGGGATAAAAACTCATGTTTGCGAGCCTTTTTTGTTTTGTTTTTTTACAAATACCCCATTTCTTCCTTATCTTGTGGAACTGTAATTATTAATACAGTATTTTAATGTCATTGGTATTGTTAGTTTATATTTCCATACAATATTCTGTTTAAAGGCATACTGATCTTTCAGTACAAATTTAAATAAAAACAATATATTACTGTCATTTTCTCAAGGAATAAACCCAGATGTTAGCTAAGCACCTTTAAGACAGTCATAGTTTATTCAGGGATAAATTCCTTGTAAATAAACATTTGTTTTCTACATGGGATGGAGCCTCTGATTTAAACAAAGACGGTCTTTGCAACTTTAGAAGAAGATAGTCCCTCGACTCATGAATACTGTGGACAAGAAAGGATTTTTTGAGTCTGAAATAACTAATTTTAGTGCAATACTCTCTGCAACTTGGAAATATAATGAGCACTCCTGAAACCAAACTGAGAGGAAAGAACACATTGTCTTCCATCGTCGGGAGCTGTGAGGTTTGAGGGGTATGTTTCTATGTGCCTGGACTTTTCTGGCTAATTCTATCATCTGTGCTAATTGGATAAATGCAGAGACATGGCAAATACATTTGTCTTTTTTGTTTTGAGCAAATATTGTCTCTACTAGTGAAAATTCCTAAAGATTACATTTTTCTGTTTTCGTGAATATCCAGGTACCAACTACTTATGTTTTTGAGCAAAATTGCTTTTCTTTAATAAATTTGTTTACATTTATCTAACGTATCTTAACCTTCCTGCCTTTTAGGCAGAATAGAGATAATGTAATTAAATGTTGCTTTCACTCCTCCTCAGTGTCATGATTGAGAGGGTTTACTGTTTGATGCTGTAATATAAAGACACCCCCAAGATCCACGCAGTATATTGTGTCTTTTGACTCTACACTACAAGATCCCAAAATGCTACGCGTTTTGATCTGTTCACTGGCAATTGTGTCTGCCACTAGCAACACTCCTTTATTATCTCTTTGTCCTCCTCTGTTAAAGCCTAAATGAATCATTCTATTTATCAACATGCTACATATTAAAAGCACAAAGTAGAAGACTTTGAGTTTCAAAATCCTAACTGGCCCTAGGTTTGGAAGCACTTTCATTTTCTCAGCTGTGATTAAATTCAACAAGGTACTTACAATATTTACATTTGAAAAGTGGGGTATTTGACATAGGAAATCATGGAGGTCCCTAACAACATAAAAAAATCAAAAAGTTTGGTGTGAAATTCTGACTCAAAGATGAAAAGTTTGTTCAAGATTCACTAGCTATTTCTCTGGTCTCTGTTTTCAACTGACATCTTGAAGACAGGTGGAAAGATTTCAGAGAGTCTGCTTTTTATATGAAAAAAATAAAACTGTGATTATCTATCTTATCTGCGTACAGCTATACCAGCCACACATACACACACCTCTTGGGCCTCTTCTGATAAGAGTCTCTCTTCCTTCCTCCCTCCCTTCCTTTCTTCCTCCCTTCCTCCCTCCCTCCCTCCCTCCCTCCCTTCCTTCCTCCCTCCCTCCCTCCTTCCCTCCCTCCCTCCCTTGTCTTCTCCCCTCCTTCCTTCCATCCAATATTGACTCTTCTTGATGGAGGAGTTCCTTCTGCATTTCAGGCCACCTGAGCAATATGACACAATAGAGATGAATATCATGACACATGTTCTGAGAAACCCAAAGCTGTTGTCCCTTCTACCACTTTCTCCTCCTCCAGCTATAGTTTCACTACAGAGAAAGATGAATATTCACCAAAAACAAAATCTCTTTTAGGCCACGGAGATTTAAATGTGATTGTAAATCCTTTTGCTGACTCTCAGCCAGTAGGAGATTGTGTAGTCAGGCTGGGATTCTTCAAAGAGAACAGTCATTGACTAATGACATCCATGCCAGGTGTAGGATGAAGATCCTCCTATAAGCGTAAGTGCCACAAATTTGCAGATTGTAGTCTGTTAGATAAAATCTCAGCATAACAGCCCAACATGCAAGGGCCTATCTACTTACTGATTTTCAAGCTTTATATTCCAAACAGCCACCCCCAACTAAATATTCCCTCCACCAGGCTGATAAACTCATTTTCCCTTTTCCCCTGATAAATCTTACTTACTTTTTAAAATTTGGGTTTCCCAAGAAAAAGATAGAGGAATGAGATTTGCATGCAAGTTCAGTGGAAAGGTCCCTGAGGATCACCTGTAAGAAAATGATGACACAGGATTGGGGAGCGGGAGAAAGTGAATGGTGTTATGGCTGCCGCAGAGACCTCAGCCAAAATCATGGGGAGCTCCAGAGCTGAGCTGGCCTGCAGGGTTCTCTCACAATGAATCAAGGAGACAGACCTTGATAACTTCCCATTAACCAGTCATTGGGTACAAGTTGCCCATAATCTTGAGTGACACAGGTCATTTGGGCTGAAGACAGTTCCTGGACAAGGACTCAGCTGTCAATTTCAGCAGCCACCTCTCCTGTTAGCCAAGAAAATGTGTGTCTGGGTTCTGAAGCAAGAAGGAGGAAGGTGCACCCACGCTCACTCTTACCTGATAGGCCACGTAGAGCTCCCCTTTCTTCCCTTTTGTAGGATTCTAATTATCCTCACAGCAAGGTCAAGTGCCACGGTTATTCCTTTCCTGGTTCGACCACCCTTGGCTAGAGAATATCCCCATCCTTTCTGAAGTCCTTGACCTTATCACGAGAGCTCAGGGCACAGCAGATCCTAAGCACAGCAGGAGCAGGGTAGAAATGAAACACAACCTCACACCACTCAGGCATGTTTCTTTTGGCAATACTTGATATTCATGAAGGTTTTATTTTGGATCAAAAGAGTAAGGAATGTGCCTGACACCTGGGAAATGGAGATAAATGTATCAAATACACAAACCATAAAAGCAACAGCATTGAGTTCGTCTTCATGTGGTCCCAGAAACCTCTTTACCTTTATGCAGTTAGAACCCAAAGTTTAGGGAGATGTTTTTAAGAGTGGCTTGATGATACATAGGATTCACATAGTGCAATTGCTGGAGCAGAGATGAACGGAGTGACAAAAGTTCAGGAGTATGTCTTCCCAGTTGTTCTGCAAAGTGCTGTGTATCCCTGACATTCCAAGATGAAGGAAAAATGACAGTGTTCAAAAATTGAGGAATCTCATGGAGGGCACTGGCAGCCACTGAAAAGGTGATAAAACTAATTTTTTTAAAGATTCTTATAGTCATCAATGAAGAACCTAGAGCAGAAAACATGGATAATTTTTGAGCCCATTTGAGCAACTCTGCAGACTTTTATGTGGCATTCATCTTTCTTTGGAGGTATAACGGGGCAATTGATTCATGGGCCAGGGGGAGGAAGGAGTGCAGTTGTCAGTTACTGAAATTCATGCGTAGACTCTAGTGTGAGCTAATTTGAAAATCTCAGGTTTACTTGGAAGCAATCATGTAATACTAATGTGCAGAGGAGAAATGTCGCTGTTCACACGTGCATCTTCTCTCCCTACTCGATTATACTACCCCTGCAGGGAAGGACCATATTTTTTATTTTCCTTCCTAAACATTTAATGATTAATTCATAGATTGATGGATTGGGTCTTTGAGGGTCTTGAAGTACATGATTTATTATCAGAATTCTTATTTTCAGACCTATGCTTAATAAGTCAACAATCATAAAGGGGTATTTTCTCAGTAGTCACTATCCAGGGATCGGTGCCTTTCTCCTCTTAATTTTTTGTTTCATTAAGACCTGAGTCCTCCTGCCCTTGTTTGTCTTTTCTTTTTTTTCTTTCTTCTTTGAGACAGAGTCTTGCTCTGTCATCCAGGCTAGAGTACCATGGCATTAGCCTAGCTCACAAAAACTTCCAACTCCTAGATTTAAGAGGTCTTCCTGCCTCAGTCTCTCCAAGTATCTGGGACAACAATCAACAGTCACATAATACCATGCCCAGCTAATTTTTCTATTTTTAGTAGAGATGGGGGTCTTACTCTTGCTTAGACTAGTCTCAATTTTCTGACCTCAATTAATCCTCCCACTTTGGCCTCCTAGAGTCCTAGAATTACAGATGCAAGCCACCACAGTTAGGTGTTTGTCTTCTAAATGTCTCATATTCCTGTTTTCAGATAGTCTCAATGCCAACAAGTACCTCACTGTAGTATGGACCCATTCTCCCATCAAAGCCCACCTTGACATAAGGGATTATTGAATTCTCAGATTCTAGTGACACGAACCCAGTTAAGGATACTTATAGCTTTGAACCATAGACAAGAAGACAGTTAAACATAAACCCTAGCCTGTGCTACTTTTTAATCTTCTTGCCTTATGTTCTGTGATTTGCTTTATCCCTACGTGTGTTGGCAATAAAACTGAATACTGATAAGCCATTAGTTGGTATAGTTCCAAATATTTCAAAACAGGAAGTATGAAGAATATGAGGTCAGGCTAACCAATTGGTCTGAGAGAATTTCACAAAGTTACTCATGGGATTGTAGGTTGGCTGGTGATTTTACTGCATTTTCTTGCTCTCTTTTTCCAAACATAGAAAATTCTCACTATACAAAGTCTGCTGAATCTAAACTTCAAAATTGACCTCCAACATACATACTTTGTTCAAGATGCAGGAACCAGTTCCTGAATTTTAACTGGGCCAAAGAGACATATGTGTATGCATATCCATGACACGCTCATAAATACATAATATGTTACATATACAAATGTTTTATCCTTTTTTCATAATGAACAATATGTAGACAAACACAGAGACGAAGGCAAGTACAAACATAAATAGGAGAGAATTCAAAATCTAATCTATGGAGAAAAGTGGAGGACGATTTTAGGTGTCAGGAATTCGCTTGGTAACAGGGTCTCTGTGCTTGGAACTTTTCCTGTGTACTTAAAGGAGAGTTTTCAGCTGGATAAAGCCAGATTATTATACCACTTGTTTCACTTTTTGATGTAGATAGAAGCTTGAAATGCAAAAGAGAGCAAGACATCTCCTTTCTATTTTAAATTAACAGCATTGTCTTTGCAGAGGGCTTACCTGCTTCCTGAACTGCCCATTCACAGTGAGCATCATGAACCATTTTAGGAGAGAATATCCCCTGCCCTGCTGCCCAGAAATCATCTTGATCATCAGTTACGCTCGAGCTGAATTCCTTATCTCACCCAAGTCTTCTTTCTGCAAAGCTTTTGTTCAGTCATTTCTTTCCTCCTACTACTTACTAAAAGCGAGAAGGTCAAAGTGCACGTGGTAATTGCTTTGGACACTTTAGAAAATGGTTTTCCTTCCGTACCTATCATTTTCTCTAAAGCCTTCTGCTGAGTCTTTATCAATTGTGCTTTCTACTATATAGATCAACGCATTTGAGGCCCAACTACCTACTAAGTCACTCTCTTGCTCTGGGTAGTTTAAAGCTCAGTGAAGTAGCCCCATGTAAATATGTTTTCCATGCCCTGACGAAAAGGAAGAAGAAAGTGAGTAGAAAACAAGCAAAACAGGATTCACTTTCTGTATGTATGATGCCGTCATAGGGTAGTTGAGATTTGGAAGTGGGCTCGTATAGAACATAAAAGGGGGGGGGAATTTTTAGTATTGTTTTTCTTTATTTAAAGTCACTACGAAATAAAGAGAAATACTATGTAAGTTGCCCACCTTTTCAAAGCTAATCTATCCTTCTATTTGGATTCCTAATTGTCATTGACTTACATTTCTCTGTTCCAGAACTGCTGCCAGTATTCCTCCCTTTTGTGTCACCTAATGACTTGCTTTCTCTTTCTGCCTTTGTTATTAATCTCTAGCTCAATCTCTGCTCACCTTTATTGCTTTAGTAATTCCATTGAGTTGTTTGCTCCAATCCTCTGCGTCTACTTTATGGAAAACCCAAATAAAAAGGTATTCTGAGTTAAATTTCAGTTAGACTTGTCTCTTAATTTCCTTCAGGGGCATCATCATTATTTTGAGCCACTCAGTTTATGGACAATGAGAATTTTCCTCATTGGATTAAGAGTCTTTACTCATGTTCCCCTTGGCCTCCACTGCTATGGCAAGTAACAGCTTTTATTGTAATATGAACATGTAATTATACCTTAAACCTTTTTGCCCATAAGCATGAAATTCTATAGTAAAAATAGGTCATATCTTACAAAATAGACTCAAGTTTTCAGAATTAACAGAAAGGAAAGACATTCTGAAGGTATTTGTAATTCATCAATCTTTGGGGGAAAATATATTTCAATCTGGATTCACTCGTTTGCCAAAGTAGTTCACGTTTCCCCTTAGCAAGAGGAAGGAATATAGTAATACTTTCACTCCTATAGCCCTTTTATTCCAAGATCATAAATATGCTGCAACCATTAATTAATTAAGTGTTACAGTCTTACCAGTGAAGTAGGTGAGTTTCCTGTCTCCAACTGTGGCCAGCGCTCAGAGAAAGGCTGTCTTCCCTAACGCAGCTAATTAGACAGTGCTACATCACTGGGGAAAATTTCTGATCCCAGCTGGAGATCAACTTGTGCCCTGAAGAAATGGGACTTGATAGCCCTTCAAGTTTCCACCCCAACCTCTGCCCCTGCTGTTGATATTCTGAGTCATATCAATATCTAGTTCTTTTTGGTCTATTACAGAGCTGTTGGTCCACAGGGCATCTGGGATCTAAAAGAAATCACAGATGAAAAGCACATTGTGTTAAAATAAACAAACAAACAGATCCTTACCCTCCATTTTTTAACAGGAACCACAGTGTGTGGCAAGGATATGTATTTAATTGGTGTTGTGATCACCCTGCAGGGGGGATGGGCCCCTCAAACCCCCACTGCCCAGATTTGGTTGAGATGTCAAGACTGTTGATGTCACATACACACTGAGAAAGTGTGCAACCTTTATTAGTCACATAGGAAACGTGACGGGGAGAGAGAACAGGACTCTCTCCCATGTTAGTCCCAAAATGGCTTCAGAGGACAGGGAAAGGAGTTTGCCATCAAGCTTCATTATAGGTGGTTAAGGGGCTGGGCTGGGCAAGGGCTCTGCATAACGCAGTTGGAGCCCGCCTGGTTTGAACTTCCCGCCAGCGCCAAAGGAAAAAACATGGACTCTCTCATCGCTTGCCTAGGTTTGGGCTTGAAAGCTGTCAGCAGTACACAGCCATCATTAAGTCATAGCTATTATGATCAATATTCAGCACAAAATTCCCAGGTTGCACAAAGATGATGTGCGTATATCGCTCTATGAAAGAATTATACGTTAAGGGAACAGTTTGGGAGGTAGTTAAGAAATAAATAATTCCAAGTACATAAAACTTTTGACTGCAATGCTGTAAACACGGAACATAACAGCTGGTGGGATCGATGGTACCCGAAAATAAAAAAGCCCTTCTCCTCTCATAAACTTTACTGAAATGTGGTGAGGCTCGTACATAGATTCCTTGTGCGCTTGGCCTTCTTTGGCCCTTATTCTAAGAATATAAGTCCTACATATTCTTAGAGTATGTACTCTTATTCCATCCCTAGGAGTTCGGGGACGAAGGTTGTTCCTGATCATTTAACAATAGTGGAAGGGGTAGCAAACAAGAGTCTTACCCTAGGGTCATGGAGGCAATATCATGATTTCTAACTTAGCATTAATCCACCACACCAAAATGTTCCTTCCCCCCCTTATTTGCCTTAAGTTCAAAAATTAGACATGCATGATTTTTCCCCTTCTAGCTTTCTAAAAATCATTTTGTCTGGTCCTTATTTGGACTTGTAATTTAATTTACTGTGAAAAAGGAGTTTAGCCATGTTATCTTAAAAGATTACATTTATATCAAGGAAAGCTTTGAAGTGAATACTTAAATGAATTAAATACCCCAACAAATATTCCATGAACAAGACGGATTTCTCAAAATTTCAAATTTTCCATCATATCCTCATATAATAACAGGAGCTCTGATACTGCCTCTATGCGAAGTTAGACAAAATTCTGAAATGAGCAACATTATCTCTCCAGGCTTCTGGATCCACTCTTGGTATATGCGTTTTTGGTCCTCCCACTGCTGGAAAAAAAAAAAAAATTATTGTGTGAGTTCCTTGGTTTTCTCTTCTCTTCTCCTTCACCTCATACTGCTCTCAATAAATGACCTGGTAGCTGCTAAAAATAAGAGTTAATTCTTTTTATCTTGACATATATAAGGTAATGTGATTTATTCTCACATTAGGGATTCTGGCAAAGATGGACAGACATATGGAGTCCCTGCCCTCATAGGGTACAGTTTAAGGAGTAGGCACCCTTCCTCACGTAACGCAAAGGTCTAATCATCTCCCAGTTGACTCCAGGCTAGTAAGTGAAAGAGCCAGTATGCAAATGCAGGTATCATTCTACCTCCGGTCCCCTTCACCTATCCTCAGGAGGTAGCAAGGAGATGTTTCTAAATTTAAATTTCATTCAATTCATGGAGGAGCTATTAATTTTACAAATGGAATTGAATATCGGATAACAGGCTTTACCTAAATCAAAACAATTGCATTCCACATAGCCTGTCTCTCTTTACGTTTTGCAGGTTTGAGGTTATTAATTTATTTTTCTGAATGTTTATGTAACCTTTCTACTATATTCCTATAGGCTGTAAAAAGCCTCAGTAGAGGTTTGTCTGCTGCTAAAGGCAAGGAAAACAGGAGTTGGCTCTAGGCAGTCACAAAACAAATATGTTTTTTTTTTTCTTCCCAAGAAGAAAAATAGCCACGAGAAAGCCGGTTTCCTAAATAGGACGTGTTGGGTTTTTTTTTTTTTTTTCCACTCATAAGTGATTGTGGCACCAAACTTGGATTATCATTTTGGACATCTTAAAAAAAAAAAATGAAGCCCAAAATAAGTCTATAGAAGAACATTGAAGCAAGCAGACCTCATATAAATTCCTAGAATCCAACACGGAATTCATTTCAAGGCTGACCATTTGCAGATCTTCTTAGTCTGTGTGTTTACTCAGCTACTGATATGCAAAATGCCCTGTCACCAGTATGGCTGTTGGTTTATCTGGCATATGCTACATAACACCGTTGAAGAACAAGCCACTTGACTTTGTGTTTGAAAATGTTAAAGAAGAACTGCACTCCATGTTTATTCTGCATAACAGCATCTTTGCGGAAAGGATCAGCTCAGAATGAACTTGCATTTTCTTTCTTCGTGTTGTCAAGGAAATGGCCCAATGTTAGATCAATTTTTGTCCTCGTTAAGCCAATTCAAGAGCGAGGTTTTAGAAAGTGTATGGCTACAGAAGTGTATTTTCATATGTTACATTCTGCTGAAAATGCATGGACATGGAGTGTTTTGACTTTTTTAAGTGTTCTTGAGATTTGAATGGCTGGTCATTGTTGGTATGTCTCGCTTCTCCTGTCAGAAAGGGGAGAATAGTCAGTCAAAATACAGAACATACCAAACACTTCAAAGTGGAGGGAGACAGTCTTCAGCTGTTTTTTAACAACCTGTATGGTGCCTTTAAATCTTGATACCTCATTTTGAGGATTAAAAAGTCTAAATGGAACAGGAAATGACACAACATGAAATTATTCCCATAAAAATAAAAATTACCAGAGAGAGGAAACTGACGTTAGAGATTGAAACTGAGTTTATAACGGAGTCCTATGGGGGAGCTGGGGTTTATCACCTCCTCAGAAGCAGTTTACCCATAATCTACAGTCTCTCGTAATGTTATTTTCCACAATTAAAATGTGGAAAAACATCTACGAACCGTTTTTAAAAGAAAGAAAAAAATGAATAATCCCAAATTTTCCCAAATATATGATAGTCTACAGTGGATATTGGACTTTATTTGCTAATTGACTCATTTATGATCCATTGTGAGTAGGGGCAACTTTCAAATTCCACCAGATATTAAAATAACTTTCTGAAAATTTAGAATATTTTTTAAGAGTTAGCAATATATTCAAAAAGCTTATGCTTTCCTATGGATAGTAAGACTCACTTCCTCTAGGGTAAAAAATCAGCTGTCTTAGTGTCTTTTAATGGGAAAATTTAGCCTCCATTTTTTTCTACTCATTTAGCATTTATAAGAAAATATATTCATTTTTACAAATACTGGAAGTAATGAAGCCTTAAATTGATAATATTGACCAAAAATGTACACCGCCACAGAATATGCCCCTTGCCATTCACAAAACATATGCTAATTGGAGTAAATATCATCCATCCACGACTAGCCTTGCAAACTCAAACTGTGTTATAAGTAACAAAAAATGTGCCTTCTTTCCCTACCAAACAGCAGAAAGAAGAAAAATCACCAGTGGCTCTGTGAATGCATTAATCGAGACCCTATCACTTTTCTGATTAAACAGAACTTAGTTTTTTATGTTACCATTGAAATCAACAAGAAGAAATGTAGATAAGAAATGAAGACAGAACATCGGGTATAATTTCTCAATGGGTTTCATTTCCATTAAAACGATGTATCTGAAACATGTATTGATTTTAATTATTTATTGGTTCTCAAGTCTATTGAGTTGTTTTATCAAATAAAAATGTTCCCGAATGCTCAGCATTTGACTCCAGTAGTGCAGATTCTTGAAGAAGTCAAATGCCCTTAAAAAAAAAAAATGCTCTGAGTTCTTGGTATCTTACAAATATTTATAGTTACACAACTCTGGACCAAGCTGAATGTCATCACGTCTATATCTAAGAGAAGATGACTTTTGGTCTGATGGTACTAGCCTTCCATGCTTCTTCCCTCACATCTGGTCGCCAAAGAGTCGTTCCGTCACCCTGCAGCCTGCTAATGAGATCCTCCATTTAATTAATACCATAAGAATTTTAATTCTGACTGAATCAATTTAACGTGATGTGATTTTGTCAGCTCTATTCCCCAAGTAAAAAGTGAGCTTGCTGCTTATTACATACATCATTTCACGGGCCCTGCATTCCCTGCTGACTTAAACAAATTCTAATTAAGACTAATTAAAGCATCATTTATGAAAGCGCTTGTGATAGCTATGCAAACATTCTGGGTGGGTATGCTTTGCATAATAATTATCCTAGTTAATATTAAGGCTAGGTCCTTGGCAATTAGGTCTTTGAAACAGAGTTATTCTGAATTTAGCCCTTTTCAGTGTGAGCAATTAATAAAAAAAAAAGTGCTAAATTTATGTAGTGGCTTCATTAACAAAATAAATTTAGAAGTAGTAGTATTGTTTGCATTTTTTAAACTAAGCAAAATTCTTAAGCCAGGTGACAGTTATTAAAATAAAAGGATGTAATTTTTTGATCTGATAAGTTTATTGTAGCCATTGAGGAAAAAAAATAACTTCATAAGTTACACTAAGATTTTTTTTAATAAATCTTACTAGTCTAAGGCATATTACTTAAATACATAAACATCTGTAAGAATCATATATATCTGATGTAGTATTTTACTTTAAAAATCACATTTTTAAATAGCATCTTAAAATTCTAATATGGATTCAAAGTATAACACAGACAGATTAAATTCTTCAATTTTATAATGACTTGCCAGACCTAACATGCAGGAAAATGCTTCCTTATCCCTGCTGAGTTTAGAAAAATTAAAAATCTTACAGCATTCATAGTTTGCTTTACCTTTGTTTTTAAAGTCTCTATTATACTGTCAGTATTCATTGTGCTGCAAAATTGAAATGTATTAGAATGCTGTAAAAACTGCTTGCCTTTCAAACCCTTATATACTTTTTCTAGGACTTTGGCAGGGTCAAGTGAAGTTGGAGGTTTCAGGAGGAAAATAGGAAAATGTCTCCTTTTGGTGCCTTCTATTATCAACGTCTTTTGGATGATAATAGAAGGCACCAAAAGAAGTTGATAATGGAGAGAGAGAGAGAAAGATAGAGAGAGGAGAGAGAAAGAAAGAAAGAAAGAAAGAAAGAAAGAAAGAAAGAAAGAAAGAAAGAAAGAAAGGAAGGAAGGAAGGAAGGAAGGAAGGAAGGAAGGAAGGAAGGAAGGAAGGAGGGAGGGAGGGAGGGAGGGAGGGAGGGAGGGAGGAAGGAAAGAAAGAGAGAGAGACTATCAAATTTATTTTTCCCCCATCTTTATAAATACAGTGAATGCAAAATTCTGGGCAGGTAACTCTGAAATAAAAAACAAATTTATCTGTTAAAATAGGCTGGGTGCATTAAATATATCAAGTCTACTGGATTTTATCCAGCACTAGTAAAACCCCAGGTTCTATCATTGAATACTTGTGGGTTAAGAATCACTAAAATTGAGAAATTCTATATATTAGTATATAGGAAAATAGGAAATCTCTCTAAATTCATGTCAAATACACACCCACAAATTTCAAAAGTATATATTAAATCCCCGCAAGAGCCATACACTGCCAGAAAGAGCAGCAAATAACAGACTGAACTGTGGGTTCCAGTAATTTTATGGTACAAAACTGATAGCATAAAGTAATGTCTACAAATCTATTAAGCTTGATCACATTCTCAAAAAATTACCTTTAAAAATCTGATTCTGCTTCTACAACTCCAAGGACAGTACAGACTCTGTACTGAGACTGTGCCCAGGCAATCAATGATTCTCTTACTTTAAGATCTTTATCAATGAACTGGGTAGAAGAAAAGTAGGTAGGATCATTAAACTGGCTGATGGCATGAATTGAGGAGAGTTTTATTTTAATACTTTGATAAAGTGTTTAAAACTGTGTTCAATAAAATAAAGCTTATTGGGTAAAGTCCACAGCCGAAAACTAGTGAAAAACAAACC
This sequence comes from Galago senegalensis, assembly GCA_963575145.1. Taxonomy (NCBI): domain Eukaryota; kingdom Metazoa; phylum Chordata; class Mammalia; order Primates; family Galagidae; genus Galago; species Galago senegalensis. The sequence continues at coordinate 57,564 of CAUYTI010122760.1, read as the reverse complement.
GCAAGACTCAGAAGTATTAAAGAGGCTCGAGGAGGCGCATTAAGAGTTTGATCATGAGGCATTGGTTTTACTGGTAGATTTTCCTAAACTTCAGGCATCATCCTGAGGTAGAATTATATGCCAAAAGAATCATAAAGCAACCCTCCCTTCAGATAATATAAGTGGTCAGTGTAACTAAAGAGAGATGGGGAAAATGGCCTGAGAAGTTACAGAGGATAACGATCCCATTCAATTTAAGGAAAAATTATTGAATAACTTTACAAAATAAGGTGCTGGCTGAGATAGACTAAACGGGGAGAGAATCATGGCTTACACTTTTAGTTATTACTTTGTACTTGTTGGGAGTGCTCTGAGGATCCGATGCACAATTAAACTACAGTCACATACATTCCTACGGAAAACAAGGGGAAAATATTTGGGGAACTTCCCTCAAAGCAAGATAAAAGTAACAAATGAATAGGTGAAAAATGCATGGGGTTGGCAGAAAGTCTAAATCTGCATGTACAAGGGAAGCCAGTTACAGCCCAAGAGAGACGATTGATGAACACGCAGGGAGTATAGAATGATAAAACCTTTTAGGTACCCATATACAAAAGGGGGTGACCAGCTGACCTCTTCTGTCACTCAGGAAAGAAAAAAATAAAATTAAATAAAATGAATCAAATCCCTAGCAGAGATTTAGAATGGAAGAATCAAAGGTCTAATGTATATACCTGGAAAAAGCCTTCCGAAGTCATTAGCTTACCTTAGATAGGGGAATTTAAAACTAGGAGTGGGCAAGTTGTGGCTTCCTTGCCAGGGATGGCCCCTTTAAGGCAGTGGCTCTCAAACTTAGAATCACCTGGAGGCCTTGTCAAAACTCACAGATTCCTGATTAGGTGAGTGGAGGTTGGAGCCTGAGAACTTGCCTAACACATTCCCAGGTGATGCTGAAGCAACTGATTCTGGAGCAAAGTTTTGAGAACCTTGTTCTGGCCAAGTTCAAAGGTCCCAAAATCAGAATACTGAAAGAAACCACAGATGTAAGCAGTAGCTTGAACAACTGCAATCTTTATCAAATATCACTAATATTTACTCAGCAACCATTTATATGTCCACACTTTTTTTTCCAGATAAGCCCCTGTTTTGATTGTTCCATGCCCGGGCTAAACTAAATGTTTTAAACATCACCCCAGAATACCATCCATAAAAGTGTCCATACATCTCACATTCTATGCCAAAATCATTCCTGCCGAGAAGAAAATTATAACGATTTTAAGCATAACCTAAATACTGAACTTTCAGTCACAATATGCCTAATTAGCTAGTTTTTAAGTCTCAAAACAATCCCTGAGCAGATTTCATAGGGTACTCTAAATCTTAATTCTTAAAGCCAGTGTCCTATCTATCGTAATATTTGAATAAACATAGTTTCACCAATATGGATAGCAGTTTCTTCATTCTTTACATGGGTAGAAAAAATGAGGGGCTCACCTTATATTTAAAATATAAATAACTTCATATTAAGGATGTTTTTAAAACATTGGGTGGTATTAACGAAGTCTGTATAATATTCTAGCTTTAATAGCCTTGAAAGCACCATTCCTTCTCTCTGCTTTGCTAAGTAGTATCTTGCTTGGAGGCTGATGAAAAGACTGCTTAGAAGTTGGAGATTTCCTTTACAACCCTACAACTCTAAGTCTTAATAACCATAAACAAGTTACTGAGATCCTAGGCTGATTTTCAGTACATGTCATTAGCAGGTATAGTACTTTAAACACATTTAACATTTATGAAACATTAGAATAAATTAGAGATGGCAATTAGACTCCTTAGCAAAAGGAGAAACAGCAATCCTCCACCACCTAGTTCACATTAAGGAGGACTATAAAATATCTATTTCTAAGCTAATATTACATAATTAAACAAGTTCATTTTACAGATGAGGAAACTAAAGCTCAGAGAGGTTAAGTGTCTTGTCTAAGACCACCCAGCATTGAGTGAACATTAAGTTTTTCTAAAATGGAACACCAATTTCTCCACTGGCATTTCACTGCCTCCGTACTTAGCCACCCATGAGAATGTTTCAAACCCTGGCCATCCATGCTGATGTTTGCAGAGTGGCAATTCTGTCCCTCTTTGTGTTTTAACTTTTCTCCATACTTGTTGGCAGGAAGATGAGTTCTTTGTTTCATCCTTGATTACAAATGCTCATTTCGGACAAGGCTATTGTGTACAAATCTGTGTGCTACTGCCTACTGCCGATCTGTTGGGAGATTACAAGCGAACTAGCTAATGGGCTCCTGCTTCAGTGCTGTCCCCCTGTAAACCAGACAGGGACTGGCAGCTCTGATAGGAAAGAGGAAAAGCTAATCGTGTCAGACAGTATTGTACTTCATGGAAACCTCTAAGAAACTGACAAGAGACTTGGGAAGAGAATTTTCATTTGTTTTCTTTTCAAGCACACAAGGTTTGTGTGGATTTAATTTGATCAAGTGAAAAGCCTATAAAGAGAAAGAGTTGGAATGAGGTTTCAGGATCTGTCTTCTCCAGGGACTAATAACTGGCCTGGCAACCTGCAGTTA